>CM062297.1:205964567-206060535 GCA_031216915.1 Pictodentalium vernedei | reverse complement strand
AACAAGAATCATTTTGTCCCAAATACTGATGGTTTTATTTATTAGGACTCATGGCCATCATTGATAGTTTTCATTTATGCGAACTAATGAACCTAGACATAATAAAGTAAAAAAAAACACAAGAAATTTTTTTTCAATTTTTGCTCACAGTGTCCCGAAGCCATGTTTGACTGCTAGCAGAAGCCAAACGAAGATCAACTCCAATTCCAAAAGACGATAACTGTTTATGTACACTGTGATTTCAACATTTCTAACCTTAGTAGCTGCCAAATCATCCCCGTTGTTGAGTACTGTGACGGCAAAGTAGCCCGGTCGTAACAAAAATTTCCGACTTTTGGTCGAAAATTTCTAAGTCCAAACCGAAAATTTTTCTGGTGCAAAAAAAAAATTTTTTTCGTCTCCAAATGGCCTGAAACGCATAAATAACCGAAAATAAAAATACGATTTTTCGGCGGCCATTTTGGATTGTCGGAAATTCGAATCGAAATTTTTTTGATGGTTTTCACAATTCAGTGATAGAGTCTTCATTTCCAAGTCATTTTGGATGGTTCAGCATATCCATGTCCCGAGATTGAGTTAAAAAATAGTCAAATTTTGAAATTTTTTTTCATTTCGAAAAATGTTTTGGCAGAAAGGTGTTAACTACATAAATTTTTGTACCATATGCTGATAGAGGGGTATATTGCGGACATGTCTGCAAAAATTTCAAGTCAATCGCCCTTTCCAGTCCAAAGATATGAGCTGTCGACAATTTTTGTTAAAGGGTTAACAAAAACATTTTCAGAAAAATGGGAATATGGCGAGGGCATACAACTTATGACCCTTTATGAGTATAAAAACTTTTAAAAAAATCGTTCAGAGCGTTTTCGAGAAATAGTGAAAATAAAAGTGTGGAAGAATAATAATAATAATAACTAGAGGAAGTGATTGTACCTTCGGAACAATACACGGGATTTTCCTTTGTGTTTTTACTGACTGTTCTACTCAGCAAGTCCTAAGGGAGCACCATACCAAATAATAATTTGAATTTTTTTCGGTTTCGTGGAATGTTTTGTCAGAAAGGCGTTAATCAACTACCATTTTGTGCCCTTGATTAATAGAGAAGTGTATTACAGTCATTCCCGTGAAAAGTTCAAGTTAATCGCCCCTTCAAGTCCAAAGATATCGGCTCCTGCATATTTGGGCGTTTTTGGACGGTTTTGGCTGGAAAAACATTTTCCGCAATATGCGGATAGTTTTATTTATCAGAACTAATGAATCTAGACATAATAAAGTAAAGAAAAACACAAGAAATTTTTTTTCAATTTTTGGTCACAGGGTCCCGAAGCCATGTTTGACTGCTAGCAGAAGCCAAACGAAGAAC
Source organism: Pictodentalium vernedei (assembly GCA_031216915.1). Lineage (NCBI taxonomy): Eukaryota > Metazoa > Mollusca > Scaphopoda > Dentaliida > Dentaliidae > Pictodentalium > Pictodentalium vernedei. Next base: position 206,059,172 of record CM062297.1, on the reverse strand, counting down.
AACCCCAATTCCAAAAGATGACAACTGTTCATGTACACTGTGAATTCAACATTTCTAACATCAGAAGCTTTAAAATCATCCCCGTTATTGTGTACTCTGACCCCAAAGTAGCCCAGTCGTAACAAAAATTTTGGACATTTGGTCAAAAATTTCAGTCTGAAGCGGACTGAAAAATTTCAGTGTAGAAAAAAAAAGAATTTTTTGTGTCAAAATTGAACGAAACGCCTAAAAAACGAAAAAAAAGATTTTCGATTTTTTGGCCGCCATTTTGGATTAACGAAAAATCGAAACGAAATTCTTTCGATTTTTCTTATAAAGCGGTATTACTGCCTTCAATTTGGATCCCTTTTGGAGGGCTCATTATATTTAAATCTTGATATTTCAATCCAAAATGGCCGATTTTCGATATAACTTTCCGTTTTGTGAAAAATTTTGGCAGAAAACATAAAAAATGGAAAAAAATACCGATTGTGTTTGTTTTAGACAAGAGTAGTTCTGACAAGTCTGTCGAGGAATTAAGTCGATAGCATTTTTCCTTCATGAGATATTGACCTATGAATGTTTGGGCGTTTTTCGGCGTTTTTGCCCAACAAGAAACATTTTGTCCCAAATACTGATGGTTTTATTTATTAGGACTCATGGCCATCATTGATAGTTTTCATTTATGAGAACTAATGAACCTAGACATAATAAAGTAAAAAAAAAACACAAGAACATTTTTTTCAATTTTTGCTCACAGTGTCCCGAAGCCATGTTTGACTGCTAGCAGAAGCCAAACGAAGAACAACTCCAATTCCAAAAGACGATAACTGTTTATGTACACTGTGATTTCAACAGTTCTAACCTTAGTAGCTGCCAAGTCATCCCCGTTGTTGAGTACTGTGACGGCAAAGTAGCCCGGTCGTAACAAAAATTTCCAACTTTTGGTCGAAAATTTCTAAGTCCAAACCTAAAATTTTTCTGGTGCAAAAAAAAAATTTTTTTCGTCTCCAAATGGCCTGAAACGCATAAATAATCGAAAATAAAAATACGATTTTTCGGCGGCCATTTTGGATTGTCGGAAATTCGAATCGAAATGTTTTTGATGGTTTTCACAATTCGGTGATAGAGTCTTCATTTCCAAGTCATATTGGATGGTTCAGCATATCCATGTCCCGAGATTGAGTTAAAAAATAGTCAAATTTTGAAATTTTTTTTCATTTCGAAAAATGTTTTGGCAGAAAGGTGTTAACTACATACATTTTTGTACCATATGCTGATAGAGGGGTATATTGCGGACATGTCTGCGAAAATTTCAAGTCAATCGCCCTTTCCAGTCCAAAGATATGAGCTGTCGACAATTTTTGTTAAAGGGTTAACAAAAACATTTTCAGAAAAATGGGAATATGGCGAGGGCATACAACATATGACCCTTTATGAGTATAAAAACTTTAAAAAAAATCGTTCAGAGCGTTTTCGAGAAATAGTGAAAATAAAAGTGTGGAAGAATAATAATAATAATAATAATAATAAAAAAAAAAAAAAAAAAAAAAATAATCATTGCAATAACAAATAGATTTTCCCTTTAGGAAAATCCAAATAATAATAAAAAAAAAAAAAAAAAAAAAAATAATCATTGCAATAACAAATAGATTTTCCCTTTAGGAAAATCCAAAAAAAAAAAAAAAAAAAAAAAAATAATCATTGCAATAACAAATAGATTTTCCCTTTAGGAAAATCCAAACTAGAGGAAGTGATTGTACCTTCGGAACAATACACAGGATTTTCCTTAGTGGTTTTACTCACTGTTCTACTCAGTAAGTCCGAAGGAAGCTCGATACCAAATAAAAATTTGAATTTTTTTCAGCTTCGTCAAATGTTTTGGCATAAAGGTGTTAACCAACTACCATTTTGTGCCCTTGATTAATAGAGAAGTGTATTACAGTCATTCCTGTGAAAAGTTCAAGTCAATCGCCCCTTCCAGTCCAAAAATATTGGCTCCCTCATATTTGGGTGTTTTGGGCAGGATAAACATTTTCTGCAATATGCGTATAGTTTTATTTATCAAACTAATGAATCTAGACATAATAAAGTTAAAAAAAGAACAGAAGAAATTTTTTTTCAATTTTTCGTCACAGTGTCCCGAAGCCATGTTTGACTGCTAGCAGAAGCCGAATGAAGAACAACTCCAATTCCAAAAGACGATAACTGTTCATGTACACTGTGAGTTCAACATTTCTAACCTTAGTACCTTTCAAATCATCCCCATTGTTGAGTACTCTGACGACAAAGTAGCCTGGTCGTAACAAAAGGTTCCGACTTTTGGTCGAAAATTTCAGTCCGATTCAGACCGAAAATTTTCAGTGTAAAAAAAAAAAAAAATTTGTCTCAAAATTGAACGAAGCGCATAAAAAACGAAAAATGTTTTGGGGATTTTTTGACCGCCATTTTGGATTAACGAAAAATCGAAACGAAATTCTTTCGATTTTTCTTATAAAGCGGTATTACTGCCTTCAATTTGGATCCCTTTTAGAGGGCTCATTATATTTAGATAGTGATATTTCAATCCAAAATGGCCGATTTTCGAGATAACTTTCCGTTTTGTGAAAAATTTTGGCAGAAAACATAAAAAAGGAAAAAAATACCGATTATGTTTGTTTTAGACAAGAGTAGTTCTGACAAGTCTGTCAAGGAATTAAGTTGATAGCATTTTTCCTTCATGAGATATTGGCCTATGAATGTTTGGGCGTTTTTTGGCATTTTTGCCCAACAAGAAACATTTTGCCCCAAATACTGATGGTTTTATTTATTAGGACTCCTGGATTGTCGGAAATTCGAATCGAAATTTTTTCGATGGTTTTTACAATTCGGTGATACAGTCTTCATTTCTAAGCCATTTTGGATGGTTCAGCATATCCATGTCCCGAGATTGAGTTCAAAAATGGTCAAATTTTGAAAAAAAATTTCGTTTCGAAAAATGTTTTGGCAGAAAGGTGTTAACTACATACAGTTTTGTACCATATGCTGATAGAGGGGTGGATTGCTGACATGTCTGCGAAAATTTCAAGTCAATCGCCCTTTCCAGTCCAAAGATATGAGCTGCGGACAATTTTTGTTAAAGGGTTAACAAAAACATTTTCAGACAAATGGGAATATGACGAGGGCATACAACTTATGACCCTTTATGAGTACAGAAACTTTAAAAAAAATCGTTCAGAGCGTTTTCGAGAAATAGTGAAAATAAAAGTGTGGAAGAATAATAATAATAATAATAAAAAAAAAAAAAAAAATAATCATTGCAATAACAAATAGATTTTCCCTTTAGGAAAATCCAAACTAGAGGAAGTGATTGTACCTTCGGAACAATACACAGGATTTTCCTTAGTGGTTTTACTCACTGTTCTACTCAGAAAGACCCAAGGGAGCTCGATACCAAATAAAAATTTGATTTTTTTTCAGTTTCGTGAAATGTTTTGGCAGAAAGATGTTAACCAACTACCATTTTGTGATCTTGATTAATAGAGAAGTGTATTACAGTCATTCCTGTGAAAAGTTCAAGTCAATCGCCCCTTCCAGTCCAAAGATATCGGCTCTCTCATATTTGGGCGGTTTTGGCTGGAAAAACATTTTCTTCAATATGTGGATAGTTTTATTTATCAGAACTAATGAATGTAGATATAATAAAGTAAAAAAAAGCAAGAATTTTTATTCAATTTTTGGTCACAGTGTCACGAAGCCATGTTTGACTGCTAGCAGAAGCCAAGCGAAGAACAACTCCAATTCCAAAAGACGATAACTGTTCATGTACACTGTGAATTCAACATTTCTAACCTTAGAAGCTTTCAAATCGTCCCCGTTGTTGAGTACTCAGACAGCAAAGTAACCGGGTCATAACAAAAATTTCCGACTTTTGGTCGAAAATTTCAAAGTCCGAAGCGGACCGAAAATTTTCAGTGTAAAAAAAAAAAAAAATTGAACGAAACGCATAAAAAACGAAAAAAATTTTTTCGATTTTTTGACCGCCATTTTGGATTAACGAAAAATCGAAACGAAATTATTTTGATTTTTCTTATAAAGCGGTATTACTGCCTTCAATTTGGTTCCCTTTTAGAGGGCTCATTACATTTAAATCTCAATATTTCAATCCAAAATGGCCGATTTTCGAGATAACTCTCGGTTTTGTGAAAAATTTTGGCAGAAAACATAAAAAATGGAAAAAAATACCGATTATGTTTGTTTTAGACAAGAGTAATTCTGACAAGTCTGTCAAGAAATTAAGTCGATAGCTTTTTTCCTTCATGAGATATTGGCCTATGAAGCTTTGGGCGTTTTTGGGCGTTTTTGCCCAACAAGAAACAATTTACCCCAAATATTGATGGTTTTATTTATTAGGACTCATGGCCGTCATTGATAGTTTTTATTTATGAAAACTAATGAATCTAGACATAATAAAGTAAAAAAAAAACACAAGAAATTTTTTTTCCATTTTTGGTCACAGTGTCCCGAAGCCATGTTTGAATGCTAGCAGAAGCCAAATGAAGAAGAACTCCAATTCCAAAAGAGGATAACTGTTTATGTACACTGTGAATTCAACATTTCCAACCTTAGAAGCTTTCAAATCGTCCCCCTTGTTGAGTACTGTGACGGCAAAGTAGCCCGGTCGTAACGAAAATTTCCGAGTTTTGGTCGAAAATTTCTAAGTCCAAACCAAAAATTTTTCTGGAGCAAAAAAAAATTTTTTTTCGTCTCCAAATGGCCTGAAACGCATAAATAACCAAAAATAAAAATTCGATTTTTCGGCCGCCATTTTGGATTGTCGGAAATTCGAGCCGAAATTTTTTCGATGGTTTTTACAATTCGGTGATACAGTCTTCATTTCTGAGCCATTTTAGATGGTTCAGCATATCCCTGTCCCGAGATTGAGTTAAAAAATGGTCAAATTTTGAACATTTTTTTCGTTTCGAAAAATGTTTTGGCAGAAAGGTGTTAACTACATACATTTTTGTACGATATGCTGATAGAGGAGTAGATTGCTGACATGTCTGCGAAACTTTCAAGTCAATCGCCCTTTCCAGTCCAAAGATATGAGCTGCCGACAATTTTTGTTAAAGGGTTAACAAAAACATTTTCAGAAAAATGGGAATATGGCGAGGGCATACAACTTATGACCCTTTATGAGTATAGAAACTTTAAAAAAAATCGTTCAGAGCGTTTTCGAGAAATAGTGAAAATATAAGTGTGGAAGAATAATAATAATAACTAGAGGAAGTGATTGTACCTTCGGAACAATACACGGGATTTTCCTTTGTGTTTTTACTGACTGTTCTACTCAGCAAGTCCTAAGGGAGCACCATACCAAATAATAATTTGAATTTTTTTCGGTTTCGTGGAATGTTTTGTCAGAAAGGCGTTAATCAACTACCATTTTGTGCCCTTGATTAATAGAGAAGTGTATTACAGTCATTCCCGTGAAAAGTTCAAGTTAATCGCCCCTTCAAGTCCAAAGATATCGGCTCCTGCATATTTGGGCGTTTTTGGACGGTTTTGGCTGGAAAAACATTTTCCGCAATATGCGGATAGTTTTATTTATCAGAACTAATGAATCTAGACATAATAAAGTAAAGAAAAACACAAGAAATTTTTTTTCAATTTTTGGTCACAGGGTCCCGAAGCCATGTTTGACTGCTAGCAGAAGCCAAACGAAGAACAACCCCAATTCCAAAAGATGACAACTGTTCATGTACACTGTGAATTCAACATTTCTAACATCAGAAGCTTTAAAATCATCCCCGTTATTGTGTACTCTGACCCCAAAGTAGCCCAGTCGTAACAAAAATTTTGGACATTTGGTCAAAAATTTCAGTCTGAAGCGGACTGAAAAATTTCAGTGTAGAAAAAAAAAGAATTTTTTGTGTCAAAATTGAACGAAACGCCTAAAAAACGAAAAAAAAGATTTTCGATTTTTTGGCCGCCATTTTGGATTAACGAAAAATCGAAACGAAATTCTTTCGATTTTTCTTATAAAGCGGTATTACTGCCTTCAATTTGGATCCCTTTTGGAGGGCTCATTATATTTAAATCTTGATATTTCAATCCAAAATGGCCGATTTTCGATATAACTTTCCGTTTTGTGAAAAATTTTGGCAGAAAACATAAAAAATGGAAAAAAATACCGATTATGTTTGTTTTAGACAAGAGTAGTTCTGACAAGACTGTCGAGGAATTAAGTCGATAGCATTTTTCATTCATGAGATATTGACCTATGAATGTTTGGGCGTTTTTCAGCGTTTTTGCCCAACAAGAAACATTTTGTCCCAAATACTGATGGTTTTATTTATTAGGACTCATGGCCATCATTGATAGTTTTCATTTATGAGAACTAATGAACCTAGACATAATAAAGTAAAAAAAAAACACAAGAACATTTTTTTCAATTTTTGCTCACAGTGTCCCGAAGCCATGTTTGACTGCTAGCAGAAGCCAAACGAAGAACAACTCCAATTCCAAAAGACGATAACTGTTTATGTACACTGTGATTTCAACAGTTCTAACCTTAGTAGCTGCCAAGTCATCCCCGTTGTTGAGTACTGTGACGGCAAAGTAGCCCGGTCGTAACAAAAATTTCCAAATTTTGGTAGAAAATTTCTAATTCCAAACCTAAAATTTTTCTGGTGCAAAAAAAAAATTTTTTTCGTCTCCAAATGGCCTGAAACGCATAAATAATCGAAAATAAAAATACGATTTTTCGGCGGCCATTTTGGATTGTCGGAAATTCGAATCGAAATTTTTTTGATGGTTTTCACAATTCGGTGATAGAGTCTTCATTTCCAAGTCATATTGGATGGTTCAGCATATCCATGTCCCGAGATTGAGTTAAAAAATAGTCAAATTTTGAAATTTTTTTTCATTTCGAAAAATGTTTTGGCAGAAAGGTGTTAACTACATACATTTTTGTACCATATGCTGATAGAGGGGTATATTGCGGACATGTCTGCGAAAATTTCAAGTCAATCGCCCTTTCCAGTCCAAAGATATGAGCTGTCGACAATTTTTGTTAAAGGGTTAACAAAAACATTTTCAGAAAAATGGGAATATGGCGAGGGCATACAACATATGACCCTTTATGAGTATAAAAACTTTAAAAAAAATCGTTCAGAGCGTTTTCGAGAAATAGTGAAAATAAAAGTGTGGAAGAATAATAATAATAATAATAATAATAAAAAAAAAAAAAAAAAAAAAAATAATCATTGCAATAACAAATAGATTTTCCCTTTAGGAAAATCCAAACTAGAGGAAGTGATTGTACCTTCGGAACAATACACAGGATTTTCCTTTGTGTTTTACTGACTGTTCTACTCAGCAAGTCCTAAGGGAGCTCCATACCAAATAAAAATTTGATTTTTTTTCGGTTTCGTGAAATGTTTTGGTAGAAAGGCGTTAATCAACTACCATTTTGTGCCCTTGATTAATAGAGAAGTGTATTACAGTCATTCCCGTGAAAAGTTCAAGTTAATCGCCCCTTCCAGTCCAAAGATATCGGCTCCTGCATATTTGGGCGTTTTTGGACGGTTTTGGCTGGAAAAACATTTTCCGCAATATGCGGATAGTTTTATTTATCAGAACTAATGAATCTAGACATAATAAAGTAAAGAAAAACACAAGAAATTCTTTTTCAATTTTTGGTCACAGGGTCCCGAAGACATGTTTGACTGCTAGCAGAAGCCAAACGAAGAACAACCCCAATTCCAAAAGATGACAACTGTTCATGTACACTGTGAATTCAACATTTCTAACATCAGAAGCTTTCAAATCATACCCGTTATTGTGTACTCTGACCCCAAAGTAGCCCAGTCGTAACAAAAATTTTGGACATATGGTCAAAATTTTCAGTCTAAAGCGGACCGAAAATTTTCAGTGTAGAAAAAAAAGAATTTTTTGTCTCAAAATTGAACGAAACGCATAAGAAACGGAAAAAAAGATTTTCGATTTTTTGGCCACCATTTTGGATTAACGAAAAATCGAAACGAAATTCTTTCGATTTTTCTTATAAAGCGGTATTACTGCCTTCAATTTGGATCCCTTTTACAAGGCTCATTATATTTAAATCTTGATATTTCAATCCAAAATGGCCGATTTTCGATATAACTTTCCGTTTTGTGAAAAATGTTGGCAGAAAACATAAAAAATGGAAAAAAATACCGATTATGTTTGTTTTAGACAAGAGTAGTTCTGACAAGTCTGTCGAGGAATTAAGTTGATAGCATTTTTCCTTCATGAGATATTGACCTATGAATGTTTGGGCGTTTTTGGGCGTTTTTGCCCAACAAGAAACATTTTGCCCCAAATACTGATGGTTTTATTTATTAGGACTCATGGCCATCATTGATAGTTTTCATTTATGAGAACTAATGAACCTAGACATAATAAAGTAAAAAAAAACACAAGAAAATTTTTTTCAATTTTTGCTCACAGTGTCCCGAAGCCATGTTTGACTGCTAGCAGAAGCCAAACGAACAACAACTCCATTTCCAAAAGACGATAACTGTTTATGTACACTGTGATTTCAACATTTCTAACCTTAGTAGCTGTCAAATCATCCCCATTGTTGAGTACTGTGACGGCAAAGTAGCCCGGTCGTAACAAAAATTTCCGACTTTTGGTCGAAAATTTCTAAGTCCAAACTGAAAATTTTTCTGGTGCAAAAAAAATTTTTTTTTCGTCTCCAAATGGCCTGAAACGCATAAATAACCGAAAATAAAAATACGATTTTTCGGCGGCCATTTTGGATTGTCGGAAATTCGAATCGAATTTTTTTCGATGGTTTTCACAATTCGGTGATAGAGTCTTCATTTCCAAGTCATTTTGGATGGTTCAGCATATCCATGTCCCGAGATTGAGTTAAAAAATGGTCAAATTTTGAAATTTTTTTTCGTTTCGAAAAATGTTTTGGCAGAAAGGTGTTAACTACATACATTTTTGTACCATATGCTGATAGAGGGGTATATTGCGGACATGTCTGCGAAAATTTAAAGTCAATCGCCCTTTCCAGTCCAAAGATATGAGCTGTCGACAATTTTTGTTAAAGGGTTAACAAAAACATTTTCAAAAAAATGGGAATATGGCGAGGGCATACAACTTACGACCCTTTATGAGTATAAAAACTTAAAAAAAAATCGTTCAGAGCGTTTTCGAGAAATAGTGAAAATAAAAGTGTGGAAGAATAATAATAATAATAATAATAATAAAAAAAAAAAAAAAAAAAAAAATAATCATTGCAATAACAAATAGATTTTCCCTTTAGGAAAATCCAAATAATAAAAAAAAAAAAAAAAATAATCATTGCAATAACAAATAGATTTTCCCTTTAGGAAAATCCAAATAATAATAAAAAAAAAAAAAATAATCATTGCAATAACAAATAGATTTTCCCTTTAGGAAAATCCAAATAAAAAAAAACTAGAGGAAGTGATTGTACCTTCGGAACAATACACAGGATTTTCCTTAGTGGTTTTAGTCACTGTTCTACTCAGCAAGTTCTAAGGGAGCTCGATACTAAATAAAAATTTGAATTTTTTATGGTTTCGTGAAATGTTTTGGCAGAAAGGTGTTAACCAACTACCATTTTGTGCCCTTGATTATGAGTGAAATGTATTACAGTCATTCCTGTGAAAAGTTCAAGTCAATCGCCCCTTCCAGTCCAAAGATATCGGCTCTCGCATATTTGGGCGTTTTGGGGCGGTTTTGGCTGGAAAACATTTTCCGCAATTTGCAGATAGTTTTATTTATGAGAACTAATGAATCCAGACATAATAAAGTGAAAAAAAAAACACAAGAAATTATTTTTCAACATTTCTAACCTTAGAAGCTTTCAAATCATCCCCGCTGTTGAGTATTTTGACGGCAAAGTAGCCCGGTCGTAACAAAAATTTCAGACTTTTGGTCGAAAATTTCAAAGTACAATAAGTCCAAACCGAAATTTTTTCTGGTGCAAAAAAATTTTTTTTTTCGTCATTCTTCGGCTTTTTCGTCTCAAAATTGAGAAGAACGCAAAAAAAACGAATTTTTTATGAGCCTATTAACATACATTGACGCTAGGTGATATAATGGCAAGGTTTTTTTTTTACAGAAACCCTGTTTGATGTAAATGACTGGGGTCTTCTCGTTTGTCTGACAGCCATTGTTCAGGGGAGAAGTGTGATAACTACCATGATATTCGGAAGGTTGTTCTCGGGTTTCGGGGTTAGGACAGAGAAATTTGTGGAGGGGGTAATAGCTAGAGGGCCCTAGACTTCTAGTAAGGACAAAGCCTCCCCGAGAATATTTTGCAAAATTCACTCCTCTTTAAGATTCAATCTGATCAGTTGTAGCATGTGCTGCCCAACATTGGAGAGCATTTGTGAGGGCTCTAAGTTGTGCGAAATTGCATTGGGTCAATTCTCTCCTTTCCTTTTTTTTGGGGGGGGGGGGGGGGGTAAACATTTAGAAGACTTGCCCCCCCCCCCCTTACCCTTAATTCCATGGCTACGCTACTAAATCAAAACAGAAGCAATGTCGGCAGCACCTCTATGCAGTACGCCAGCTCCCAGAGGTCGCATCTAATGAAATTCTGTACTGACCGCCAAGCCTCTATACATTGGAACAACCATACCCATTCCAAACTGCGCATTATTACTATGTCGACCTCATTAAATGTTAATGAGTGGACGACATTATCAGTAAATCCACGGCAGCTGTAATTCCCATTCAGAAGTCCAAGACAACTGCTACCATAAATGTTTCAATGAACATTATTTTCGAAGATTTCCAACCGCTTTGGCATCCGACTCTCATGCGTGGAGGCGGAAAGACTACTACATGATAGGCAGTGATGTCGTGGACCCTCACGATTGCAGAAGAAATCTAGAATTCAGAAATCAAAAAACGAGCGCGTAATTGGGTGGGGTCGGGCGTTAGGTTGTGGGGGGGGGGCTGACAATCATTATGAGCAGGAGTGTTAGTTTAATTTTTCACTCAAAACGTAAAATGACACTGAACGCCTACCCTATATAATCTAAAAAGCATATTTTCTGATTTTTATGTAATACACTCTGCTCTGGGATTTCTAATAAATAATTGGTACCTGGTATTGATGGTTTGGCAGTAACTTCGATTCAGTAAGGTGTGGTGAACCTACCCACCGATAAATTACGCTGATTGCATTAGTTGAAATTATGTAGCCTAGCTATATTTAGTGATTTTAGGCACACCGTCTTTGCATTGCCAGTGACAGTGTGTTAACAACGCGAATTCAGGAAACATTGCACAACCTGTAAATATATTGCGACGAAATCAATCAGGTTTTCGTAACATATTGGGGCTGTAAATTATTATCCATTTCTATACAATTTGGGATTGCAGTTCCCAGACATATTCGGTATTTAGTTTGTATTATTTTAGGGTGAACAAGCTGGGAAACATAATTGTGTCGATCGCCTTCGTAAATTACTCATGAAATCAGACCCAATTTTTAGCACATTTACCTTCCAGTAAAAAAATCTATTGAGTGTCATGTACTCAGCTTTTCTGTAGTCAAAGATTATATATCGTTGCAAAATGTACATCACTGGCAATGTATGGGAACTGTTCCTTATAAAGTATCGTCTATTGTTTTACATTGCGTTTGTTAATAACAGTAGTAAACACAGCCATTTATTATTGTACTTTCAACTTTCGAGACGCTGATGGAGTCACGTGGTCTTATTACCAAATATGGGATGTGCCGAGACCCGTTCATTAGAATAGTTTTAGGGGTGGATCGTACATTCATGTAAATTGCTAATTGTTAACTCTGCTCACCCATCTAATGATATAGTTAAAGCCATCTTATGGCGACTTTAGATGTTTAACCTAATCATGTAATTCGATCAGACATGATTCATTCGGGTATACTTAACACTGTGCAGCCGATTATCACGCAAAATACCGTCTGATTTTGTATCCACGGTTCAACTTGTATAATTAAAGTTTTTACCCTTTCTTAACTAAAACTTGTTTCCTAATTCAGTGAAACATGTGTCTTTTTCATACTCGTTCATAAAATGGTTAAATTTCCACTACCATAGCAATATTTATTGGGTTATTGTTGTCCCAAACAATGTTCGGTCAGGATACTGACAGAAATAGTTCTTTCTGTCAGCATTACTGAACAAAATACGGGAATCCTGAAAGCAGCATCTTGAGTCAACCAACGTCACGTGTTACGTTATGGAAAGGTATAAAAGGCTGCATCACGGCTGTTCTCTCTCTCAGAGGACCCAACCTCTCACACTGGTCCTCACCCGAGGGTTCAACCGACATCAGTCAAAGAGACCATCACGCCGCAACCGGTGACACCTGCCGAGTATCTGAACCTGTTCCTCCTTCAACACGAATAGACATGTCGAAATTAATCATTTACAGCCAATGAGGGTCGAAAGGGGCTTGTTCCCCATACCGTCCCAGCGCGCCTTCGGCGCGTTATACCATTCCATTCTCGCTCTCGCTGGTCTTTGATCAACAAACGCCCTTGAAAGCTAACAAATAAAAATTACCAATACTAAAAGCAAACTAGGCCCCTATCGAAGCTCATGACATTCCTAATGATATTCCTAATTCCTAACAACTTTATACATGGCTTCTGTAAAAACCAACATCAAATATTTGGTAACAACGTGTTCTGACTCACCACTTTCACAAAGGAATGCGTCTTGGTGTGCCAGAACGCTAGAAATGTCTTTCTCTGCTTTTTCGAAACTTCTCGAGGGAAGGAAATCCACTAGCATTAATGTTGGCAGCTCGCGGCAGAAACCTGCCCCCCCCCCCCCACCTCACAGCCAAAACACAAACACCTTCAAATTGCTCTGCGACCCCTGTGGAGTGCATTCAAGTCAGTAAGAGGTAATCGACGGTCAGGACGACGCCATCACATTTTTTATCCGACATAAATTTTAATAACAAAGAAAGTGACAATATTCAGCAGAAATCTAATTTTGTTGTGACATCTGACAATACCGTCGGAATTGTCACCGTCATCAAATTCAATGAGGGCGGGGGAGGGGATGAGTAGCTGGTGTCATATGCCCATAAAAAATAACACACTCTCAGTTTCTACTTTCCATTTCAGTTTAGGATACAAAATACCACTTGACATTGTGTACAGCATTCGCTGAAGTTGAGGTCGCCGGGTGCAAAATGATCAATGTTTTTCAGACGTGTTCCCTGGCTTGGACGCCCGAGTCCATAGAGTCTAATGGGTGTTTGTGTTGGGTGGGGGTTGGGCAGTCGTGTCGGATAGTTTTACGGGTGGAGGAAGAGCCTCAACATCCAAGTTCTGAATAACGGCCACTTTAACCCGTATCGTAGTACCGTTTTGTCAGGTGAAAGTGGTGATCGAAAGAAAAAAGTTTGGTTTTGGATCAAAAATTTTCAGTCCAAACCGGACCAAAAAGTTTCCAGGTAAAAAAAAATTGTTTTCGTCTCAAAATTGAACAAAACACATAAAAAACAAAAACAGAAATTTCCGGATTTTGGTCGAAAATGTCTAAGTCCGAACCGGAGCGGAAGATCTTCAGCCATCAGAAGCCAAGTGAATAAAACCCTATTCCCATGGGGTGGGGGTAAGGTTTAAAGAGACCGTGAATGTTGCCATTTCAATCACGGCAGCCTTATACGAGTCAAGAACGCCGAGTATTCTCGTGCCAAAAAGAGGGTGTACGGGCCGTTGAGGGGCCGAGAGTGTACTTTTGGCGAACGCCCGAAGTCAAACGCAACAAAATTGTGCTTCCAGAGTAAGGGGAATCTTTTATTTACCTATATACGGGCAACACATTGGCAATCACCGCAGCTTTTAACCCACTCAAGTAGTACAGTATAATTAGGTCAAAGTACCAGTCTGAAGACCGATTTTTCGTTTTTTGGTGGTAGTGTAAAAAAAAAATTAATTTCGTCTCAAAATTGAACAAAATACAAAAAACAAAAATTTCCGGACTTTGGTCGAAAATTTCTAAGTCCGAACCGGAGTGGTAGTTCTCCAATCATCAGAAGCCAAGTGAAATAAAACCCTATTCCCATGGGGTGGGGAAAGGTTTAAAGAGACCGTGAATGTTGCTATTTCAATCACGGAAGCCTTATACGAGTCAAAAATGCCGAGTATTCTCATGCCAAAAAAAGGGTGTACGGACCGTTGAGATGCCGAGAGTGTACTTTTAGTGACCGCCCGAAGCCAAACACAACAAAATTGAGCTCCCAGACTATGGGGAATCTTTTAACCTATATTCGGGCTACACATTCTCAATCATCGCCGCTTTTAACCCACTCCGGTAATACAGTATAATTAGGTCAAAGTACCAGTCTGAAGACCGATTTTTCGTTTTTTGGCGTAGTGTGAAAAAAAAACATTTTTTGTCTCAAAATTGAACGAAACGCATAAAAAACGAAAAAAATTTTTTTCGATTTTTTGGCCGCCATTTTGGATTAACGAAAAATCGAAACGAAATTCTTTCGATTTTTTTTATAAAGCGGTATTACTGCCTTGAATTTGGATCCCTTTTAGAGGGCTCATTATATTTAAATCTCGATATTTCAATCCAAAATGGCCGATTTTCGAGATAACTTTCCGTTTTGTGAAAAATTTTGGCAGAAAACATAAAAAATGAAAAAAAATACCGATTATGTTTGTTTTAGACAAGAGTAATTCTGACAAGTCTGTCAAGAAATTAAGTCGATAGCTTTCTTCCTTCATGAGATATTGGCCTATAAAGGTTTGGGCGTTTTGGGGCGTTTTTGCCCAATAACAAACATTTTGCCCCAAATATTGATGGTTTTATTTATTAGGACTCATGGCCGTCATTGATAGTTTTTATTTAGGAGAAATAATGAATCTAGACATTATAAAGTAAAAAAAAAACACAAGAAATTTTTTTTCAATTTTTGGTCACAGTGTCCCGGAGCCATGTTTGACTGCTACCAGAAGCCAAACGAAGAAGAACTCCAATTCCAAAAGTCGAAAACTGTTCATGTACACTGTGAATTCAGCATTTCTAACCATAGAAGCTTTCAAATCATTCCCGTTGTTGAGTACTGTGACGGCAAAGTAGCCCAGTGGAAACAAAAATTTCCGACTTTTGGTCGAAAATTTCTAAGTCCAAACCGAAAATTTTTCTGGTGCAAAAAAAAAATTTTTTTCGTCTCCAAATGGCCTGAAACGCATAAATAACCAAAAATAAAAATTCGATTTTTCGGCCGTCATTTTGGATTAACGAAAAATCGAATCGAAATTTTTTCGATGGTTTTAACAATTCGGTGATACAGTCTTCATTTCTAAGCCATTTTAGTTGGTTCAGCATATCCCTGTCCCGAGATTGAGTTCAAAAATGGTCAAAATTTGAATTTTTTTTTCGTTTTGAAAAATGTTTTGGCAGAAAGGTGTTAACTACATACATTTTCGTACCATAGGCTGATAGAGGGGTGTTTTGCTGACATGTCTGAGAAAATTTCAAGTCAATCGCCCTTTCCAGTCCAAAGATATGAGCTTCCGACTATTTTTGTTAAAGGGTTAACCAAAACATTTTCAGAAAAATGGGAATGTGACGATTAGTTAGAACTTTTGACCCTTTATGAGTACAGAAACTTTAAAAAAAATCGTTCAGAGCGTTTTCGAGAAATAGTGAAAATAAAAGTGTGGAAGAATAATAAAAAAAAAAAAAAAAAAAAAAAAAAAAAACTAGAGGAAGTGATTGTACCTTCGGAACAATACACAGGATTTTCCTTAGTGGTTTTAGTCACTGTTCTACTCAGCAAGTTCTAAGGGAGCTCGATACCAAATAAAAATTTGAATTTTTTATGGTTTCGTGAAATGTTTTGGCAGAAAGGTGTTAACCAACTACCATTTTGTGCCCTTGATTGTGAGTGAAATGTATTACAGTCATTCCTGTGAAAAGTTCAAGTCAATCGCCCGTTCCAGTCCAAAGATATCGGCTCTCGCATATTTGGGCGTTTTGGGGCGGTTTTGGCTGGAAAACATTTTCCGCAATTTGCAGATAGTTTTATTTATGAGAACTAATGAATCCAGACATAATAAAGTGAAAAAAAAAAACACAAGAAATTATTTTTCAACATTTCTAACCTTAGAAGCTTTCAAATCATCCCCGCTGTTGAGTATTTTGACGGCAAAGTAGCCCGGTCGTAACAAAAATTTCAGACTTTTGGTCGAAAATTTCAAAGTAGAATAAGTCCAAACCGAAATTTTTTCTGGTGCCAAAAATTTTTTTTTTTCGTCATTCTTCGGCTTTTTCGTCTCAAAATTGAGAAGAAAGCAAAAAACGAATTTTTTATGAGCCTATTAACATACATTGACGCTAGGTGATATAATGGCAAGGTTTTTTTTACAGAAACCCTGTTTGATGTAAATGACTGGGGTCTTCTCGTTTGTCTGACAGCCATTGTTCAGGGGAGAAGTGTGATAACTACCATGATATTCGGAAGGTTGTTCTCGGGTTTCGGGGTTAGGACAGAGAAATTTGTGGAGGGGGTAATAGCTAGAGGGCCCTAGACTTCTAGTAAAGACAAAGCCTCCCCGAGAATATTTTGCAAAATTCACTCCTCTTTAAGATTCAATCTGATCAGTTGTAGCATGTGCTGCCCAACATTGGAGAGCATTTGTGAGGGTTCTAAGTTGTGCGAAATTGCATTGGGTCAATTCTCTCCTTTCCTTTTTTTTTGGGGGGGGGGGGGACATTTAGAAGACTTGCCCCCCCCCCCCCCTTAATTCCATGGCTACGCTACTAAATCAAAACAGAAGCAATGTCGGCAGCACCTCTATGCAGTACGCCAGCTCCCAGAGGTCGCATCTAATGAAATTCTGTACTGACCGCCAAGGCTCCATACATTGGAACAACCATACCCATTCCAAACTGCGCATTATTACTATGTCGACCTCATTAAATGTCAATGAGTGGACGACATTATCAGTAAATCCACGGCAGCTGTAATTCCCATTCAGAAGTCCAAGACAACTGCTACCATAAATGTTTCAATGAACATTATTTTCGAAGATTTCCAACCGCTTTGGCATCCGACTCTCATGCGTGGAGGCGGAAAGACTACTACACGATAGGCAGTGATGTCGTGGACCCTCACGATTGCAGAAGAAATCTAGAATTCAGAAATCAAAAAACGAGCGCGTAATTGGGTGGGGTCGGGCGTTAGGCTGGGGGGGGGGGGGGGGGGCTGACAATCATTATGAGCAGGAGTGTTAGTTTAATTTTTCACTCAAAACGTAAAATGACACTGAACGCCTACCCTATATAATCTAAAAAGCATATTTTCTGATTTTTATGTAATACACTCTGCTCTGGGATTTCTAATAAATAATTGGTACCTGGTATTGATGGTTTGGCAGTAACTTCGATTCAGTAAGGTGTGGTGAACCTACCCACCGATAAATTACGCTGATTGCATTAGTTGAAATTATGTAGCCTAGCTATATTTAGTGATTTTAGGCACACCGTCTTTGCATTGCCAGTGACAGTGTGTTAACAACGCGAATTCAGGAAACATTGCACAACCTGTAAATATATTACGACGAAATCAATCAGGTTTTCGTAACATATTGGGGCTGTAAATTATTATCCATTTCTATACAATTTGGGATTGCAGTTCCCAGACATATTCGGTATTTAGTTTGTATTATTTTAGGGTGAACAAGCTGGGAAACATAATTGTGTCGATCGCCTTCGTAAATTACTCATGAAATCAGACCCAATTTTTAGCACATTTACCTTCCAGTAAAAAAATCTATTGAGTGTCATGTACTCAGCTTTTCTGTAGTCAAAGATTATATATCGTTGCAAAATGTACATCACTGGCAATGTATGGGAACTGTTCCTTATAAAGTATCGTCTATTGTTTTACATTGCGTTTGTTAATAACAGTAGTAAACACAGCCATTTATTATTGTACTTTCAACTTTCGAGACGCTGATGGAGTCACGTGGTCTTATTACCAAATATGGGATGTGCAGAGACCCGTTCATTAGAATAGTTTTAGGGGTGGATCGTACATTCATGTAAATTGCTTATTGTTAACTCTGCTCACCCATCTAATGATATAGTTAAAGCCATCTTATGGCGACTTTAGATGTTTAACCTAATCATGTAATTCGATCAGACATGATTCATTCGGGTATACTTAACACTGTGCAGCCGATTATCACGCAAAATACCGTCTGATTTTGTATCCACGGTTCAACTTGTATAATTAAAGTTTTTACCCTTTCTTAACTAAAACTTGTTTCCTAATTCAGTGAAACATGTGTCTTTTTCATACTCGTTCATAAAATGGTTAAATTTCCACTACCATAGCAATATTTATTGGGTTATTGTTGTCCCAAACAATGTTCGGTCAGGATACTGACAGAAATAGTTCTTTCTGTCAGCATTACTGAACAAAATACGGGAATCCTGAAAGCAGCATCTTGAGTCAACCAACGTCACGTGTTACGTTATGGAAAGGTATAAAAGGCTGCATCACGGCTGTTCTTTCTCTCAGAGGACCCAACCTCACACACTGGTCCTCACCCGAGGGTTCAACCGACATCAGTCAAAGAGACCATCACGCCGCAACCGGTGACACCTGCCGAGTATCTGAACCTGTTCCTCCTTCAACACGAATAGACATGTCGAAATTAATCATTTACAGCATATGAGGGTCGAAAGGGGCTTGTTCCCCATACCGTCCCAGCGCGCCTTCGGCGCGTTATACCATTCCATTCTCGCTCTCGCTGGTCTTTGATCAACAAACGCCTTTGAAAGCTAACAAATAAAAATTACCAATACTAAAAGCAAACTAGGCCCCTATCGAAGCTCATGACATTCCTAATGATATTCCTAATTCCTAACAACTTTATACATGGCTTCTGTAAAAACCAACATCAAATATTTGGTAACAACGTGTTCTGACTCACCACTTTCACAAAGGAATGCGTCTTGGTGTGCCAGAACGCTAGAAATGTCTTTCTCTGCTTTTTCGAAACTTCTCGAGGGAAGGAAGTCCACTAGCATTAATGTTGGCAGCTCGCGGCAGAAACCTGCCCACCCCCCCCCCCCCCCCCACCTCCCAGCCAAAACACAAACACCTTCAAATTGCTCTGCGACCCCTGTGGAGTGCATTCAAGTCAGTAAGAGGTAATCGACGGTCAGTACGACGCCATCACATTTTTTATTCGACATAAATTTTAATAACAAAGAAAGTGACAATATTCAGCAGAAATCTAATTTTGTTGTGACATCTGACAATACCGTCGGAATTGTCACCGTCATCAAATTCAATGAGGGCGGGGGAGGGGATGAGTAGCTGGTGTCATATGCCCATAAAAAATAACACACTCTCAGTGTTCTACTTTCCATTTCAGTTTAGGATACAAAATACCACTTGACATTGTGTACAGCATTCGCCGAAGTTGAGGTCGCCGGGTGCAAAATGATCAATGTTTTTCAGACGTGTTCCCTGGCTTGGACGCCCGAGTCCATAGAGTCTAATGGGTGTTTGTGTTGGGTGGGGGTTGGGCAGTCGCGTCGGATAGTTTTACGGGTGGAGGAAGAGCCTCAACATCCAAGTTCTGAATAACGGCCACTTTAACCCGTATCGTAGTACCGTTTTGTCAGGTGAAAGTGGTGATCGAAAGAAAAAAGTTTGGTTTTGGATAAAAAATTTTCAGTCCAAACCGGACCAAAAAGTTTCCAGGTAAAAAAAAAATTGTTTTCGTCTCAAAATTGAACAAAACACATAAAAAACAAAAACAGAAATTTCCGGATTTTGGTCGAAAATGTCTAAGTCCGAACCGGAGTGGAAGATCTTCAGCCATCAGAAGCCAAGTGAATAAAACCCTATTCCCATGGGGTGGGGGTAAGGTTTAAAGAGACCGTGAATGTTGCCATTTCAATCACGGCAGCCTTATACGAGTCAAGAACGCCGAGTATTCTCGTGCCAAAAAGAGGGTGTACGGGCCGTTGAGAGGCCGAGAGTGTACTTTTGGCGAACGCCCGAAGTCAAACGCAACAAAATTGTGCTTCCAGAGTACGGGGAATCTTTTTACCTATATACGGGCAACACATTCGCAATCACCGCAGCTTTTAACCCACTCAAGTAGTACAGTATAATTAGGTCAAAGTACCAGTCTGAAGACAGATTTTTCGTTTTTTGGTGGTAGTGTAAAAAAAAAATTAATTTCGTCTCAAAATTGAACAAAACACAAAAAACAAAAATTTCCGGACTTTGGTCGAAAATTTCTAAGTCCGAACCGGAGTGGTAGTTCTCCAGTCATCAGAAGCCAAGTGAAATAAAACCCTATTCCCATGGGGTGGGGAAAGGTTTAAAGAGACCGTGAATGTTGCTATTTCAATCACGGAAGCCTTATACGAGTCAAAAATGCCGAGTATTCTCATGCCAAAAAAAGGGTGTACGGACCGTTGAGATGCCGAGAGTGTACGTTTAGCGACCGCCCGAAGCCAAACACAACAAAATTGAGCTCCCAGACTATGGGGAATCTTTTAACCTATATTCGGGCTACACATTCTCAATCATCGCCGCTTTTAACCCACTCCGGTAATACAGTATAATTAGGTCAAAGTACCAGTCTGAAGACCGATTTTTCGTTTTTTGGCGTAGTGTGAAAAAAAAAACATTTTTTGTCTCAAAATTGAACGAAACGCATAAAAAACGAAAAAAATTTTTTTCGATTTTTTGGCCGCCATTTTGGATTAACGAAAAATCGAAACGAAATTCTTTCGATGTTTTTTATAAAGCGGTATTACTGCCTTGAATTTGGATCCCTTTTAAAGGGCTCATTATATTTAAATCTTGATTTTTCAATCCAAAATGGCCGATTTTCGAGATAACTTTCCGTTTTGTGAAAAATTTTGGCAGAAAACATAAAAAATGAAAAAAAATACCGATTATGTTTGTTTTAGACAAGAGTAATTCTGACAAGTCTGTCAAGAAATTAAGTCGATAGCTTTCTTCCTTCATGAGATATTGGCCTATAAAGGTTTGGGCGTTTTGGGGCGTTTTTGCCCAATAACAAACATTTTGCCCCAAATATTGATGGTTTTATTTATTAGGACTCATGGCCGTCATTGATAGTTTTTATTTAGGAGAAATAATGAATCTAGACATTATAAAGTAAAAAAAAAACACAAGAAATTTTTTTTCAATTTTTGGTCACAGTGTTCCGGAGCCATGTTTGACTGCTACCAGAAGCCAAACGAAGAAGAACTCCAATTCCAAAAGTCGAAAACTGTTCATGTACACTGTGAATTCAGCATTTCTAACCATAGAAGCTTTCAAATCATTCCCGTTGTTGAGTACTGTGACGGCAAAGTAGCCCGGTCGTAACAAAAATTTCCGACTTTTGGTCGAAAATTTGTAAGTCCAAATCGAAAATTTTTCTGGTGCAAAAAAAAATTTTTTTTCGTCTCCAAATGGCCTGAAACGCATAAATAACCAAAAATAAAAATTCGATTTTTCGGCCGTCATTTTGGATTAACGAAAAATCGAATCGAAATTGTTTCGATGGTTTTAACAATTCGGTGATACAGTCTTCATTTCTAAGCCATTTTAGTTGGTTCAGCATATCCCTGTCCCGAGATTGAGTTCAAAAATGGTCAAAATTTGAATTTTTTTTTCGTTTTGAAAAATGTTTTGGCAGAAAGGTGTTAACTACATACATTTTCGTACCATAGGCTGATAGAGGGGTGTTTTGCTGACATGTCTGAGAAAATTTCAAGTCAATCGCCCTTTCCAGTCCAAAGATATGAGCTGCCGACTATTTTTGTTAAAGGGTTAACCAAAACATTTTCAGAAAAATGGGAATGTGACGATTAGTTAGAACTTTTGACCCTTTATGAGTACAGAAACTTAAAAAAAAATCGTTCAGAGCGTTTTCGAGAAATAGTGAAAATAAAAGTGTGGAAGAATAATAAAAAAAAACTAGAGGAAGTGATTGTACCTTCGGAACAATACACAGGATTTTCCTTAGTGGTTTTAGTCACTGTTCTACTCAGCAAGTTCTAAGGGAGCTCGATACCAAATAAAAATTTGAATTTTTTATGGTTTCGTGAAATGTTTTGGCAGAAAGGTGTTAACCAACTACCATTTTGTGCCCTTGATTATGAGTGAAATGTATTACAGTCATTCCTGTGAAAAGTCCAAGTCAATCGCCCCTTCCAGTCCAAAGATATCGGCTCTCGCATATTTGGGCGTTTTGGGGCGGTTTTGGCTGGAAAACATTTTCCGCAATTTGCAGATAGTTTTATTTATGAGAACTAATGAATCCAGACATAATAAAGTGAAAAAAAAAACACAAGAAATTATTTTTCAACATTTCTAACCTTAGAAGCTTTCAAATCATCCCCGCTGTTGAGTATTTTAAGGGACCCAGGCATATTCGGTATTTAGTTTGTATTATTTTAGGGTGAACAAGCTGGGAAACATAATTGTGTCGATCGCCTTCGTAAATTACCCATGAAATCAGACCCAATTTTTAGCACATTTACCTTCCAGTAAAAAAATCTATTGAGTGTCATGTACTCAGCTTTTCTGTAGTCAAAGATTATATATCGTTGCAAAATGTACATCACTGGCAATGTATGGGAACTGTTCCTTATAAAGTATCGTCTATTGTTTTACATTGCGTTTGTTAATAACAGTAGTAAACACAGCCATTTATTATTGTACTTTCAACTTTCGAGACGCTGATGGAGTCACGTGGTCTTATTACCAAATATGGGATGTGCAGAGACCCGTTCATTAGAATAGTTTTAGGGGTGGATCGTACATTCATGTAAATTGCTTATTGTTAACTCTGCTCACCCATCTAATGATATAGTTAAAGCCATCTTATGGCGACTTTAGATGTTTAACCTAATCATGTAATTCGATCAGACATGATTCATTCGGGTATACTTAACACTGTGCAGCCGATTATCACGCAAAATACCGTCTGATTTTGTATCCACGGTTCAACTTGTATAATTAAAGTTTTTACCCTTTCTTAACTAAAACTTGTTTCCTAATTCAGTGAAACATGTGTCTTTTTCATACTCGTTCATAAAATGGTTAAATTTCCACTACCATAGCAATATTTATTGGGTTATTGTTGTCCCAAACAATGTTCGGTCAGGATACTGACAGAAATAGTTCTTTCTGTCAGCATTACTGAACAAAATACGGGAATCCTGAAAGCAGCATCTTGAGTCAACCAACGTCACGTGTTACGTTATGGAAAGGTATAAAAGGCTGCATCACGGCTGTTCTCTCTCTCAGAGGACCCATCCTCTCACACTGGTCCTCACCCGAGGGTTCAACCGACATCAGTCAAAGAGACCATCACGCCGCAACCGGTGACACCTGCCGAGTATCTGAACCTGTTCCTCCTTCAACACGAATAGACATGTCGAAATTAATCATTTACAGCCAATGAGGGTCGAAAGGGGCTTGTTCCCCATACCGTCCCAGCGCGCCTTCGGCGCGTTATACCATTCCATTCTCGCTCTCGCTGGTCTTTGATCAACAAACGCCCTTGAAAGCTAACAAATAAAAATTACCAATACTAAAAGCAAACTAGGCCCCTATCGAAGCTCATGACATTCCTAATGATATTCCTAATTCCTAACAACTTTATACATGGCTTCTGTAAAAACCAACATCAAATATTTGGTAACAACGTGTTCTGACTCACCACTTTCACAAAGGAATGCGTCTTGGTGTGCCAGAACGCTAGAAATGTCTTTCTCTGCTTTTTCGAAACTTCTCGAGGGAAGGAAGTCCACTAGCATTAATGTTGGCAGCTCGCGGCAGAAACCTGCCCCCCCCCCCCCACCTCCCAGCCAAAACACAAACACCTTCAAATTGCTCTGCGACCCCTGTGGAGTGCATTCAAGTCAGTAAGAGGTAATCGACGGTCAGTACGACGCCATCACATTTTTTATCCGACATAAATTTTAATAACAAAGAAAGTGACAATATTCAGCAGAAATCTAATTTTGTTGTGACATCTGACAATACCGTCGGAATTGTCACCGTCATCAAATTCAATGAGGGCGGGGGAGGGGATGAGTAGCTGGTGTCATATGCCCATAAAAAATAACACACTCTCAGTGTTCTACTTTCCATTTCAGTTTAGGATACAAAATACCACTTGACATTGTGTACAGCATTCGCTGAAGTTGAGGTCGCCGGGTGCAAAATGATCAATGTTTTTCAGACGTGTTCCCTGGCTTGGACGCCCGAGTCCATAGAGTCTAATGGGTGTTTGTGTTGGGTGGGGGTTGGGCAGTCGCGTCGGATAGTTTTACGGGTGGAGGAAGAGCCTCAACATCCAAGTTCTGAATAACGGCCACTTTAACCCGTATCGTAGTACCGTTTTGTCAGGTGAAAGTGGTGATCGAAAGAAAAAAGTTTGGTTTTGGATCAAAAATTTTCAGTCCAAACCGGACCAAAAAGTTTCCAGGTAAAAAAAAAATTGTTTTCGTCTCAAAATTGAACAAAACACATAAAAAACAAAAACAGAAATTTCCGGATTTTGGTCGAAAATGTCTAAGTCCGAACCGGAGTGGAAGATCTTCAGCCATCAGAAGCCAAGTGAATAAAACCCTATTCCCATGGGGTGGGGGTAAGGTTTAAAGAGACCGTGAATGTTGCCATTTCAATCACGGCAGCCTTATAGGAGTCAAGAACGCCGAGTATTCTCGTGCCAAAAAAAGGGTGTACGGACCGTTGAGATGCCGAGAGTGTACTTTTAGCGACCGCCCGAAGCCAAACACAACAAAATTGTGCTCCCAGACTATGGGGAATCTTTTAACCTATATTCGGGCTACACATTCTCAATCATCGCCGCTTTTAACCCACTCCGGTAATACAGTATAATTAGGTCAAAGTACCAGTCTGAAGACCGATTTTTCGTTTTTTGGCGTAGTGTGAAAAAAAAAAAACATTTTTTGTCTCAAAATTGAACGAAACGCATAAAAAACGAAAAAAATTTTTTTCGATTTTTTCGCCGCCATTTTGGATTAACGAAAAATCGAAACGAAATTCTTTCGATTTTTTTTATAAAGCGGTATTACTGCCTTGAATTTGGATCCCTTTTAGAGGGCTCATTATATTTAAATCTCGATATTTCAATCCAAAATGGCCGATTTTCGAGATAACTTTCCGTTTTGTGAAAAATTTTGGCAGAAAACATAAAAAATGAAAAAAAATACCGATTATGTTTGTTTTAGACAAGAGTAATTCTGACAAGTCTGTCAAGAAATTAAGTCGATAGCTTTCTTCCTTCATGAGATATTGGCCTATAAAGGTTTGGGCGTTTTGGGGCGTTTTTGCCCAATAACAAACATTTTGCCCCAAATATTGATGGTTTTATTTATTAGGACTCATGGCCGTCATTGATAGTTTTTATTTAGGAGATATAATGAATCTAGACATTATAAAGTAAAAAAAAAACAAGAAATTTTTTTTCAATTTTTGGTCACAGTGTCCCGGAGCCATGTTTGACTGCTACCAGAAGCCAAACGAAGAAGAACTCCAATTCCAAAAGTCGAAAACTGTTCATGCACACTGTGAATTCAGCATTTCTAACCATAGAAGCTTTGAAATCATTCCCGTTGTTGAGTACTGTGACGGCAAAGTAGCCAGGTGGAAACAAAAATTTCCGACTTTTGGTCGAAAATTTCCAAGTCCAAACCGAAAATTTTTCTGGTGCAAAAAAAAATTTTTTTTTCGTCTCCAAATGGCCTGAAACGCATAAATAACCAAAAATAAAAATTCGATTTTTCGGCCGTCATTTTGGATTAACGAAAAATCGAATCGAAATTTTTTCGATGGTTTTAACAATTCGGTGATACAGTCTTCATTTCTAAGCCATTTTAGTTGGTTCAGCATATCCCTGTCCCGAGATTGAGTTCAAAAATGGTCAAAATTTGAATTTTTTTTTCGTTTTGAAAAATGTTTTGGCAGAAAGGTGTTAACTACATACATTTTCGTACCATAGGCTGATAGAGGGGTGTTTTGCTGACATGTCTGAGAAAATTTCAAGTCAATCGCCCTTTCCAGTCCAAAGATATGAGCTGTCGACTATTTTTGTTAAAGGGTTAACCAAAACATTTTCAGAAAAATGGGATTGTGACGATTAGTTACAACTTATGACCCTTTATGAGTAGAGAAACTTTAAAAAAAATCGTTCAGAGCGTTTTCGAGAAATAGTGAAAATAAAAGTGTGGAAGAATAATAAAAAAAAAAAAAAAAAAAAAAAAAAAAAAAAAATAATCTTTACAATAACAAATAGATTTTCCCTTTAGGAAAATCCAAAAAAAAAAAAAAAAAAAAAAAAAAAAAAAAATAATCTTTGCAATAACAAATAGATTTTCCCTTTAGGAAAATCCAAAAAAAAAAAAAAAAAAAAAATAATCTTTGCAATAACAAATAGATTTTCCCTTTAGGAAAATCCAAAAAATAATCTTTACAATAACAAATAGATTTTCCCTTTAGGAAAATCCAAATTACGTGATAACACAGAGAGTACAATGTGTTGGGATAAGTGAGATCGCCCCATTTTCTTACAAATTTCAAATCACAAATGGAAGACAGTGAGTCCCTGAAATGAAACTCCAATTTTGTGGCGAGGTGCGTTCACACCAGTCGCACCTCTCCTGGCTACGCACCTGTATGGGCGCCAACAAATCGCCACCGCTCATGACTGAAATGTGCCCCCTCCCAATACACACAACCCCCAAAAGCTGTGGAAACGTCGCTGATAAAATCGCTTTTGTAGAATTCTGGAGGTGAAAGAGTGAAGATCTCAAGCATCCACAAACGATGAACCATCAGTTACAAAATGATAAAAAGTTTTCAACAAGTTGGCCAGCGAACAATCATTTTTAATTCAAGCTGTCAAAGAGACATTTGCTGGAAGGAAAAAAAATGAGAAAATGCAGCTGTTGTGTGGAATCAAGTTCTACATTCTCCTTCTTTTGAACCATATCATTTAACAAACACTTGAAAGTATATGTCATATTTAATTATGGAACCTGTTGTAGAAAATTGTCTGTCAAAACATAATCATAGATAGTGCAAATAGTAACTTTAACAATTCACCCACACAAATTATCAAATTTAGCCTACGATGTATACAGGATTGGCACCGGAGAGAGTAAGGGTAATACAGCCCCCCTCCCCCGGAGGGTTGACCCCCCTCCCCTCGGGGATATCGGCCAAATTCGTCGGGAAAATAAAATTATGCAAACACCATGAATTTTGAGATAATATTCACGAAGACTCGATAAACGTGCAAAACAGAGATTTATTACACGCCTGTTCCATATAATCCCATCTACAGCAACACTAAACCATGTGGAAAATGAAAATCTGTTCCACACATATGTGCGGAACGGAAATCATTAACAGACTATTTTTAAATAGAAGTGAAATTTAACTAGAATTTTCTGCAAATCGTGCAACGCAATTACAATTTGAATGGCTAGCGATAGTTGAAGATCGTCCCCTGATTTCCAATGTGTTCTATGTGCCAGTAGGCACATAGAACACATTGGAACTCAGGGGACGAAATAGTAACACGGGTTCCCCTCGCAAATTTGGTTGGCGATAAAATGTGTTGTTTTTGTTGATAGTTGTCAAATGAATTGCTGAGTGTTCTTCTAACAATTGGTTTTATAGACGTGAAGGCGTGTAATAAACACAGAACGACACGTGTGTGAATGGGTTAATCGATATAGCACTTGTGCCATATCGATTAACCCATTCACACGCGTGTGTTGTTATGTGTATAACCCGATGGGCATATATAATCGCTGTGGCATAGGTAGAGTCAATTACATTGTGGGAGTTCCATTTTAGTCCGTACCAGAAACTTTCTACACAATCACTGGTCGACACACGTCTAGACTATGTTGTGAATAACATCTTACTTATTAAATTTGTGACTTGCAGCAATAGGACATCAAATACAGGTGTCATGGTGAATCGGCATGACACTCCTTTTTGATACCCTAGTTCCGCAAGCCATCAATTTTTTCGCGTTTCATTCTGACTCTCTCAAAGCCTCTAGAGTCACGAATATTGCGACTTTTTCAAAGTTAAACTAAAAAATAAATTCTCCCACCGGGCCGAACCATGATCCACCAAAGAGGATCTAGTTCTAGGGATTCTCTAGCCCCCTCCCTCCCAGTCAGGGATCATAGCCTCCGCGTGGGGGGAACTCTGGCGCCCCCATCCCCTGGATGTATACGATATTCTACAATCCGAGTTTTTCATTTTCCCATTCAAATCAAAGCTTATGATTCTCTTATTGGAACAAGAGGAAATAAATTTTAGAGGGTTTTTGGTTCTGACATCTTTAATTGATTTAGGCAAGTTCCTCACATTCAATCGTTCGAAATATATCAGTTGGTCGTAAGAGCAGATTTTAGGTTCGCTTTTCCGACCAACTGAAATATTCCAGAGAGTTGAATCTAAACATAGGCGATGAACTATTTAACGGCGAGACTGGTTCCAGGCTATAACAGCGTCGAATTTCTTACAGAATTAGACTGGTGGTCTGAGAGCTTGAGGTCGAAGTTCCATGTCCGTGTGCCTCCCTGCAACACTGTAGAATCTCCCCTATTGAAAAAGAAACGCGAAAATATTGAATGTGGGATTTTCTCGATGCGGTCTTGATTTCGCAGTATTTTATTGAAGAACTCTAAACTCACTGGTATAGTGTGTGTGTCGCGATCGAAATGAGATGTGATCGCGAAAGAGACCGCTTTTGTGATCACGGTACTGTTCTGTCGCTTTTCGGAGCAAGGATGGAGCGCGGTAGGTCATTGGTTACAGCAGCAACTTAGATTGAAAGGTCGACGGATCGGCCCCGACTCGTGTCATCTGTGTTGTGTCTTTTGGCAGGACACGTCATTTCGATTGCCTATCTGGGAGTAGAGAAGGACGATATTTAAATTTTGAGTTCCGTATCGACTACGGTATTTTTAAAACAGTACACCTCGGTATATGTTGGGTATTCGGTATCTGGCTTGACTGAAATTTGCTGATTGTACTAAAGGGGAATTCACATCAGAAAAATACAGAAGAAGTTGTTCTTGTACCGTTCTACCACAGCGCCACAAATGTCACTGCCAATGAGCTTAACAATGGCATTTTTCTATGAAAACAATTCATATCTACAGTAATTTTGTGACTTCTTCTCAACACACCTTAACCTTTGAAAGCCCATTTGAGGCGTTTGCAATCTCAGAGCATGTGCTCTGGCCATGCAATCTTCAGGAGGTCCGGATGAAAATAAACAAATCGCATGGGCAGTGATTTCCAGTCAAGTCTTGATTGTAGTCTAAGAGAATTCAGGACTGTTGCCCAGGCCCTTGAAGGTTAACAAAAATGAAAATAAAAGCAGCCACCTCTTTCATGGAAATGAACTATCCAACTGATATCAAGCCTCGACAAGGCCTTATAAATAGTGAATGTAGGAAATTCGAAAATTCAGACGGTCTCGTTATTCAATGATTGGTTCGGTTCGGTTTTTCGGTATAACCATGATATCGGTATCAGTTCAGTTTTTCCGGTGTATTGCCCATCTCTATCTGTGAGCATGATGACGCTGTGTACTAAGGTGTAGTTCACGATGGCGGTACACGTGCCTTCAACAGCCACTAACCCTAATTATGTCGATTTAGTAAGTTGGAAAGTCCGATAGTTATTCATCGTGGTTCTCTCCGGATACTCCGGCTTCCCCCATTCGTAAAACTGTCCGACACGACATGATCTTGGCCAAGCCAGAAAATAAGCAGACTGTCATCTGCAAAATGAGGTCCCCAGAGGGTGAATTTAGGGATGCTACCCTGCATAGAAGGGTAGCATCCCTAAATTTATCCTATTCAGATGTCAATCTGATTCAGGGTCTCAAAACTAAACAGAAAGAGGTACCCAGAGGATAAATTGGCCCACTGTATGGGATAGTATCATCAAATTCACCCCCTGGGGACATCATTCTGCAAATGTCAGTCTGCTTATTTTCAAGCCTGATCTTGTCTGTTGCATGCGTAGTTAAACCCCAATAAACAAACAGATAATGGCGAAATCATGTAAGTAAGAATATATTTACCGAACGATGACGACAGGATAGGGAAGTTCGAGCTACGCACAAACATAATTTATTTCGCGATCACCTCTTTCTACACGTTGTACTGGCAATTGGCATCCATTTTTAATATATCACAATCCTAAATATATATTTCAGCTAAATGTCACTGAGGCAGGTCTATTGACCTGTACCAGACTCTAAGGGGTTTTCCTGTCTTCCCAGCCGCTATTATTCTGGTAAAAGTGTGAAACTTTTCTTGATCGAAGAAATGCCGACTACAGTTTTCTTCAGATTAGTAGTAAGTTCAGTTGGGTATTTAACTGAAAATTCAGAGGGCTGGGTGAGTAGGAAAATGACAAAAACGAACAGAAATGATTATTCATTATTTATCATATTTATAAATATACATTATTTCATGATCTCATAATTATTTATCATATAAATACACATTATTATATTAATAAAAATAATGAATAACAAAATAATAATAATAATAATAATAATAATAATAAAATAATTAACATTGACACTGGTTTCCTGGAATGATATTACCTTTGTGTACATTTACGGTGAGATGGGTCCGTTACAATATCAATATACAGGGAGGATAAAATAATAACTGCAGTCTGCAGCCGTCTGGCTGCAGACTGCAGTTATGATTTTATCACCAATGCCTCGTGGACAGACCTCTTATAATAACACAAAAAATGGGACAAAATTATGCCTTGGACCGAAAAATCGGTCTTACTAGTACGAAGTTCTCTGTTTTGATATATCAACCCATCAATTAAGTCCGGAGATGAAACAATAAGCTGTCTGTTTTGATACGGGCTATAACCTTCGCCCAAGTGTTAATTAAAACTCGTGGGCTGGGTGAACGGAAATAACCCGACTCTAAACTGTCATGGCTTGAATGAATGACTGTAACT
Organism: Pictodentalium vernedei; assembly: GCA_031216915.1. Classification (NCBI taxonomy): domain Eukaryota; kingdom Metazoa; phylum Mollusca; class Scaphopoda; order Dentaliida; family Dentaliidae; genus Pictodentalium; species Pictodentalium vernedei. The sequence goes on along the minus strand of CM062297.1, from coordinate 206,028,104 downwards.
GTATTTTGCAGCATACTCAAATACAATATCAATTAACAAATAGCAAGGTAAGTGTACACTGCATGGGAATAGCACAGCCGGAGAGGCTGTCTTCCTGCCATTCCCATACATCAGATTTCTTGACACCAAAGCCTTATCCTTCTGCCCTTTTCTCGATCCTCATGCACGGACCGGGGACAATTTTTGCTAAAGTCATATCAGTTTAACAGTGTGATAGTTTGAAAAGAGCAACAGTCGGTTTGGAAGATAAGATAATTTTTTTTATAAAAAGCATTCAAGCTTTACTGATGATGTAATGGCCCCAACATTTACACATACCCCTTATGGAAATGTAGAAAATAGTTTTAAAATGATATAAAACTGTACACGCAAGTTTCGAAAGTGTTCATGATTTTTGTCCTAGCACAGTGGATATATGTCAAACCATTTTAAACCACAAAAAGAAGATTTTGTTCACAGTTGGTTTGACACAGTGGGTAAATGCAGTGTAAATTGGTCATAGGGCCGACTTGTTTTGACTATGGGCAAGTCAGTAGTGATGGTCGGTAAGCTATAAGGATCATTAGATAGTCTGGGAGGTGCACAGGTGCAACAGGAGCTATGAGTCATATAGAGACTAAATAGATATATGAGCTATGGGTCATGTAGGAGCTAGAAGCTATATGGGAACCATACAGGAACTAGGAGACAATATCCGTATGCGCACATGTGCTGCATGTGCTGTACGCACATTGCACACTAGGACATGCCGGTACATCTAGCCTGTGCCCATGTGCTGCATGTAATGTATGCGCATTGTTACACATTGTGTGCTAGCACACAAGCATATCTGGGCATGTCAGAATAAGTAGAACTGGGAAGTCAAAAGAAAGGTGGAACAGGTCAAGGAATGGAGAGAATATGGACAGGGATGCGCAGCGCAGAAAACGAGGATTCTGTAAGTTTTTGGAAAGATGTCGGGTTGTTTGTGGTAATTAGTCAAGCTCTCATACAACGGGACGCACACATTTTAGGATTCTATACCACTACGTGCTACCGCTATTAGCCCAAGATGATGGCTTTCTGGGATGTTTGGTGTTTTTTGGTGATTTTAGGGAATTGTCAGATTATTTCTTGTAATTATTCATACTCTAGTCCAATCTAACATACCATCTGAAAACACCCTCTTCATGTTATGAACCTTTGGGCCACATAGAAACCACGTGCCACAATAGAAATCGAGATGGTGGTCTCCAGTAAACAAGATGGACGACGAAAATACGTGTTGCCCTAACAATACGCATGCTCATGCGTACTGACATCACGTATCATCGTGAGAATGACGACACAACATAGCCGCTCACGCGAGCTACCATGACAACTCAATATGACATAACTCGGTCACGTGCCTATGACGTCACTATAGATCCACTAATGAGATCCTTCAAGACACCACAATACGGTGCATGATGCATCTGTAGAGTTATCTCCATCGTGTTCTTGAAACATTCGTGGTATCAATTACGTCCCTTGTCAAAATTTTGAGAGTTGCGTTTGGTGTGATCAAAATAGGTTTTTTCCAGGCTTTCCGCATTAACAGTCGATGATTCTGGTCAGATAATAGGCGGAAGCAGCGGCTTATTTTGATAAGATGAATGAGGTCGCGTGAGAAAGATAAAAAGCAAATTAAATCGCGATCGAAGCTTTGAAAAAGTACCTATTTATAAAGTGCTGAATGTCATCTTTTAAGAATGGACTTTATGACTCTGGAGAATCATGGCTTTTCCAGATGAGATTCCATGATTTTCCATGACCCCAGAGTGTCTGATGAATTGTTTTTAACTGTCTCACTGAAGTTCCTTTATTGACGTCATGAGAAAACCATCATTAATGGTGGAGAGGGTTAATATCAATATCGTCGTCCGACAAGTCAATGACCGACAAAAGGAGTTATGTTTGTTTGACACAAACCCACTGAGTGCTGTGGCTATTTGAAAATGGTCTATTTTATCTCAAATGTATCCAAAATATTGATGTCTGACAGCCTGTAGGGGGTTAACAAGTGCTAACAGGAATATGTTTCCATGCAACTTATAATGTCAACCAAGAACTGCGAATGGCCATATTTTTTCTTAAAAATCTACAAGAAGTTTTCAGAGAAATCCAGGGAAAACATGAATTTTAAGCTTTTGATGGGTATCATTGTTTATCCAGCCCGAAACGGGTTAAGGATTGTTTTTTTTAATACCCTTATTACTAGCAAATATAATTCTCAGTGAATTCCACTTCAACTTATGTTGATCTCTCCTCTTAACTTTGGGTGCCATGGGTATGCAAACACAGCCCATTTTATCAAACTTTTGATGTTTGAGAGTCTCCATAGGGTTAACAAATGCATACTGGAATATTTTGTGCATGCAACTTGTAATGTCACACTAAGATTTGCGAAATGCCATTTTTTCTTGAAAATCTACGAGATGTTTTTAGAGAAATCCTCGGATAACAAGAATTTTTAACCTTTCGAGGGGTATCGCTCCTAAACGAGTTAATGCTTGGTTTTGTGAATACCTTCATTACTTACAAAAATGATCCTCGGTGAATTCAACATCCCATAAAGGAGGTTATGTTTATCTCGCAAATACACATTGGGTGCTACGGGTGCCCAAGGACAGCCCATTTTCTCAAAATTTCTATGCTTGGCAGCCTCTGGAAGGTTAACAAACGGTTACCGGAATATTTTGTCCATGCAACTTGTAATGTCACTCCAAGACCTGCAAATTTTCAATTACTAGATTTTTTGGAGAAATCCACAGAAAACGGGAATTTTAAGCTTTTAAGGGGTTAACCAGTCGTAAATGGGTTAAGACCTCGATTTTTGCATACTCTTACTACTTACAAAATTTTTCTCTATCAGTTTTGCGTCCGTTAAAAGGAGTTACGTTTCTGTGTGGCATTCCATTTGATGTTGTTGGTGTCCAAAAACAGACAATTTTTCAAAATTTTGACATTTAGCATCCCATGGAGGGTTAACAAATGCTTACCGAAATATTTTATACATGTAACTGGTAATGTGACACCAAGACCTATCAATGGCCATTTTCTCTTGAAAACCTACAAGATGTTTCTAAAGAAATCCAGTGAAAACATGATTTTTTTAAGCTTTTTATGGGTATCGCTGTTAACCAACCCAAAAGGGTTAACACTTGGTTTTTTGAATACCCTTATTACTTACAAAAATGGCCCTCGGTGAATTCCACTCCCAACAAAGGAGATTATGTTTATCTCTCGGGTATGCATTGGGTGCTGTGCGTGTCCGAATACAGCCCATTTCAACAAAATTACGATGCTTGGCAGCCTGTAGAGGGTTAATAAACGCTCACCGGAATATTTTGTCCATGCAACTTGTAATGTCACACAAAGACCCGCGAATAATCAATTTTTCTAGAAAACCTTCAAGTTGCTTTTCGAGAAATCCACAGAAAATGTGAATTTTAAGCTTTTAAGGGGTATCTCTCTTTAGCCTGTCCAAAATGGGTTAAGACTTCGACTTTTGAATACCCTTACTACTTACAAAAATGTTTACGTTACATTTTACGCTCGATAAAAGAAGGCACTTTTCTTTGTGGCGTACCCATAGGGTGCTGTTGGTGTCCAAAAACAGCCCACTTTATCACAATTTTGACTTTTAGTAGCCGGTGGAGGGTTAACAATTGCTCACCGGAGTATTTTGTCCATGCAGCTTGTATTATCACACCAAGACCTGCGCGTGGCCAATTTTTCTTGAAAATCTACAAGACTCGTTTAGAGAAATCCACAGAAAACATGAATTTTTTAGCCTTTGAGGGGTATTGCAGTTTAACAGGCCCAAAACGGGCTAACGCTTGTTTTTTTTTGAACACCTTTATTACTTGCAAAAATGATCCACGGCGAATTCCACTTCCAATAAATGAAGTTATGTTTATCTCTCGTGTATCGTTTGGGTGCTGTGGGGGCCCGAAAACAGCCCATTTCATCAAAATTTCGATGTTTGGCAGCCTGTGGAGGGTTAACATATGCATTGCCTAATATCTCTTGTATATGAATGGTCGTGTCACAGGCAGGTCTAACAATGATGAATGTTTAAAAAAAATCTACGAGACGCGTTTCGAGAAAGTGCCTATAAACCCTAATTTTGACAGTTTTTTGCCAATTCTGGCGAAATAAGGGTTAAATCGAAAATTCCGCTTAGGTACATTTTTAGATTTTGTTCCTCTCTATGCATGTGCAAAATGTTTGGAAAATCGGTTCGAAAATGGCTTCTGAATCGTACGGACGAAATGTGTGGAAACGCCCCCCCCCCCCTCCCCCCCCCCCAAAAAAAAAATAATCCGTAGAAAAACAATAGTCTTTTCCAGAGGGAAAAGCCTAAAAATACGTTATTTCCCCGGAGATTCCAAAGACTAACTCAATTTTAGTCCTCTGTTAGAATTACCCTTCCTCCATATATTTCATGGGGTCAAAATGCGTTTCTTTAGTTTTATTTTTAGGACACGTGGTGCCACCTGGGGAGCGCGCCATTTGCTAGCAGTTCCTATAATTAATTTGCTTGCTCAAAGCACCATTCTAAGGCGTCTCTGTTGTGCATTTATTGCCAGTAGGGCCATTGTTATACTATATGATATTGTCTTTTATTCAAGCCCAAATTCAAAGGGAGAAATATTTACCGTACGTTTTTCTTTATAATGCCCAATTTTCATTGAAATTTGTTTTAATTGCCCTGTATCTCAGTTTAATCTAAGCTTCGATAACAACATTTATTTCAGTAATCCCAAGTCGGATTTCACAAAGCAAGAATTTAAGTAACAATGCGTCTGCGAGAATTTCTCTTACCGGTGTTCACTGTGTTTTCGTTTGCACTCGGCATAATTTTGAACAAAAATGTCAAAAGCGTTTTGTAAGTCATTTGCCGTGGATTTTCTGTCCACGAGAAAGTGAGACAACTGTGAAATTCTGATCTGAAAAATAAATGATTTTGCTGACCAAAACCTTAAAAATATTAGTTATCCTTGTGTTTTCCAAGGTGTATGGGAATTTACAGCGGTTTGGGAACTCATACATCCTGCGGCGAACACAAGGATAACGGATTTATTTCCAAGAATTTTGGTGTACTTAATACTTTAACCTACACTGTGGGCAAAAACTGACAGAAAATTTGTAGTTTGCAAGTTTCTTGAATAAAACCAGACAAATATGGAAATCATTGGAACTGGCTCAATGAGCCAGTCATCCATATTTGTAATATTTTCCTGTATTTTTATTTTTGTTCCAACACAACCGAGCAGAAGATATGAATCAAAAAATAAAAAGGGGTACTTTTTTAGCCATATAGCTTCCTCTTGCATATTCTTGTTTTTACACCGTGGTTAAACATGGTTTTACACCGTGGTTAAACACGGTGTAAAAAAAGCCATGTGGATTGCAAGTTACACAGTACCTCTCAGCCAATCAAACTGCAGTATTTTGTTTCATTTGGAAATAATGGGATTTATTCATTAAGCTGAAAGTTAGAAATCTGTTGGAAATATTATAACATTTATATTTATCTTGCAACCTTTTTAAAATCTTGTTCCAACATCACATAATTAAAATAATTTGTCCCATTCGCTGTTATTTGAGTATTAATTAAATTTAAATTCAAGGGGGCGCGGTGGCTCAGTAAGTAGAGGTGCAGGCTGCAAGCCGAGAGGTCCTCGATTCGAATCCCACCTGCGGCAACCGCGTTGTGTCCTTGGGTAAGAAACTTCACCCCCATTGTCCATGTTGGGGCACGATGGTGTTGTGTACTAAGGCGTACTGCACGTTGACGGTGCACCTGTCTTCAACCAATGCTTGTGTGGAGTTAGTATGTTGGGGAGCTGACAGTTGCTCGCCGTTGCTCGGTGGTTCTCTCCGGGTACTCCGGCTTCCTCCACCCGTAAAACTGTCGTATCATGATTAGCCATTGTGCAGAAATATGTGACCTTAAACACCAATAAATAAATAAATAGATAAATAATTGTAATTCAAATCAAAATCAACTAATCTTTGAAGATCATTTATGTATTAAAAAAACAATAAAACCAATAAATCTTGCTAAAACTCCGTTTCATCATCCATGTAACATTGCGTATAATGCGCACCCCATAATAATTTGAAAACAACCCAAGCCTGAATCTTTATGATGAGAGAAGATCCGGATAGGTGAAACGCGTCCGATGTCGTATTAACCCTTCATCCAGTGCAACATAATTAAAAGTTCACATATTACGTGCCACGATCGACTAATACGAGATTTGGTGCGTGTGGGTAATTGGACCAAGAAAGGGAAATTGGATGGGCCAGCCTTTCAAATATCATTTTTGCCCCCCCCCCCCCGCCCCCCCCCCCCAACACTGAAAATTTCCATAGACATTTCTACGCCAGAGTGCCATCGGCAGATATCACTCTGGCCTGAAAATGTCTATAGGAATTTTCAGTGTTAATTCGGGTCCCCATATTCCTTTTAAGCAAATTTTTATGCCAAATTCAAAACACTCTGGGACTTTTCAGTGTTACAATTTTACGCCATATTCCTTCTAGACGTGAATTTTCAAAAACTTCAAAACCCTATGGGAATTTTCAGTGTTAAATCAGGTCCCCATAGTGCCTTCCCTTACTACTCCCCCCCCCCCCCCCCCCAAAAAAAAAAAAAATACAAAACAAAAACAAAATGAGCACCACAATCCTGGCTACGCGCCTGTTAGGCCTTGACCTGGATGGTGTTGCTCGAGTTCGAACCTACAATCCGTCGATCTGAACTCCAAAACACTAACAATGAGCCACCGCGTTCCTACTCCCAGCACTGCTTATAACATAAACACCACTGTACAGAAACACTCGCACCCGGAAGATCAGGTTTAATTAAATTGAAAGCAACGGCTGGACGATTCATCAGCAACAAACATTCCACATGTTTTCCAGAGTAATAACTTTGAGAAAATTAAAAAAAAAATATCCGTCTCAAGTACATCACCAAAAAGCTACAGCCTTCCGAAACAATTATATCTAAAGTAAATCGAACGGAACGCGTGATGTTATTGCTTTCAGTTTAATCTCCCCTCCAAGGCAGCTTTATACAAAAAGTCTCAACAGACATGATTGAGGATGTCTCCATATTCCAACACTGAGCTAACTGGTTTCACGATTTATTTAACGGATCGTCCACAAAATCCACGAATCCCTGTTCCAGTGTGCAAAATTTGACTAGAATGCTCGTTTCGTTCGCGTGGTGATTTCGCAAATTTAAATTTACGCGAAGGGATGACCGGTAAGCCAAAAGTTGCATGTTGAATGGTAAAGTCTGAGCCCCTTAATTAGTAGAGTGCTAATTTTTTTCTCAGCCTCAAGATTTGTTCACACATTTTTGTCTTGTTACAATTCATGGGAGAGTGCGTATATGAATTGTGACAATGCAAATCGAGAGAGATGAAGTAATTTTACTATGAAGGACATGCACAGAATATGAAGCCTTTAACTGTAGGTACCTGCAGTTCTGAATAAAGTCCAGATATGGGCTTCTAGCACTCTACCAGTTAAGGAGCCTTTCTTGTGTCTTGATAGATTTTTAGACTTTTGCCGTGAGAGGCTACATCTATTTGAATTCCATGCAATATATGAATACATGTTTATAAAAAAGCAGTTTCCCAAGACTTTTTACATAGTCGAGCAGCTTTCGGTTAGCCATCTCCACGTGAACGGTCAGTCGGTTAGTGTCATTTTTGAAATTTTGCACACTGCCGAATATATAGCCCTCCAATTTTTTCTATTTTTTCTTCTTCCAGCTTTAGCCAACAGTACCGTGATAATAAAAAAGGGCCTTTTCATTAACCCTTCATTCAACACACATTGTATCAAAATTTATTTATTGGGGTTTCTGGACAGCCAAGGTCACCTAGTGTCGGACAGTTTTAATTGTGGAGGAAGCCAGAGTACCCGGAGAGAAAAACCGAGCAACGGCGAGCAACTGTCAGCCTCCCCAGCGTAATAACTCCGCACAAGTTGGAGCGTTGGCTCCATCGGCGTGCAGTACGCCTAAGCACACAGCGCCACCGTGCTCCCACATGTGGAACGGGACGAAGTGCCTTACACAAGGACACAACGCCGTAACCCATGGCGGGGATCGAACCGTAGACCTTTCGGTTTGAAGTCCAAGGCGTAACCACTAAGCCACCGCGCTCATATTTATTATTTCAATTATTGTTTTTTAAAAGTTTTCCAAACAAAATTTCAACAAAACCATATCATGTGCTCCCATCACTGGAACGAGCTCCACGAGCTCGTTCCAATGAGGGGATCACATGATAGGTTTTTGTTGAAATTTGACAAAAATATATCTTTTCCACTGCTCAGTTTGTAATTACACGTGTGTGTGTGCGTCGATTCGTCAGGCAAAGAGTTAATCAGATCGCGATCTGGTTGCGACACACTTAACACTAGTGTATCGAGATTCCAAAAATAAAATATTACGAAATCAAGACTGAAAAAGGAAACAAAAAACCAATCGAAAATAGGAGTTGAGATTTTAAAGTTCTAGGAGTCCCCACGTGGAGGGGGGGGGGGGGGGGGGCACAGTAACGTTGTTTTCTCAGGCATACGGCACGTCGATAGTGCACTAGCTCTCAACTGCTGCTAACTCTGCCTGTGTCGGATTAGTAAGTTGGAGAGCCTGCATGGCTGACAATTTCCGCCATTGGAAGAGATTTATGGCAAAGTTAGCTCCCCTTTGTTTCCTAAAGCTCTCAGTAAATTCAACACCAAGAATGTGGGAATTTCATACATATACTCTCCCAAAAAAGAAAGTGTGCATACTAAAAAAGAACACTAAAAAAAGATATATATATCATTTTCATTCATGGAAATTTTATTCAATCACAGATGAATCAATTTGTGATCAACACGAGAAATTTCATTACGCTACGACGAATACTCTTGGTGCCATGAAGAGTCAAAGACACTAAGGGTCAAACACAAAAGTCACACACTCAATATCTGGTATGACCTCCGTCTGCATCGACTACTGCTATGCATCTACGCCTCATGGAAGCGAACAAGTTAGCATGGAAGTGTTGTGGGATGTTGTTCCATATTCTGATAAGCTGTCTTTGGAGTTCCACAAGCGTTGACGGTGCACGGGGAAGCCGGCGTAGATGACGTTTAATTTCGTCCCATACGTGCTCAATGGGTGAGATATCGGGCGAATTTGCGGGCCAGGGAAGAACATCCACTTGTTGTTGCTGCAGATACTGTTGAACAACACGAGCTGCGTGGGGTCGGGCGTTGTCCTGTGTAGAATGACGCCGGGGCCGTGACGTTGCAGAAATGGGACAAGAACAGGTGTAAGCACTTCATCACGATATCTGGCTGCATTGAGATTGCCATCAATAATGACCAGCTCAGTTCTGTTACGGGCAGTGATGCCACCCCACACCATGAGAGACCCTCCTCTATAACGGTTTCGCTCCACGACACATGGATCTGCGTAGCGTTCCTTTCGACGTCTGTACACTATCTGACGGCCATCTGATGATGAAAGATGGAAACGACATTCATCTGTGAATAAAACACGTCGCCACCAGTGTAAGGGATGCCTGAGATGTTGTCTACACCACTGCAGTCGAGCACGACGATGACGTAACGTCAAAATCGGACGAATTGCAGGTCTTCGAGGACGTAAGCCGTATTCTCTCAGCCGGTTGATTACTGTTTGAGGATGTATCCGTCTCAGGTTAGGGATGTTCCTGGCTGTCGTCGTTGCCGTTTGTTGCCGGTTCCGGAGATGGACGGCACGGACATACCGATCTTGTGCAGGGGTGGTAACTCGGGGTCTCCCGGTGCGCTGTCGGTCTCGAACGTCATCATGTTGTGCATGTCGATGGACTAGCCTGTCTACAGTGTTACGGTGGCAGTTCAAATGCTGGGCAACCTCTCTGTGTGTTCTGCCAGTTCTAATCATACCCAGGGCAAGGAGACGTTGATTCATTGTCAATCTCGGCATGCTAATGTGGAGTCGTTTTAACAGCAGCACAAGTTTGAATGTGAACGATAGGAAGGCCTTACTTTAGTGTTTAAATACCCAAGGATTCACACTGCTGCATGAATTTTCAGACTCTCCACTTGCAAAACATGCCTTTTCACAAACGTGCAGCACGTCATTTAACGTTAATGCAATTTTAACGCGGAAAGCTGTTTTTGTGTTCAATATAACTTATTCATGAAGAGGTTAACACTCTTTACACCTACGAAATTATTTTTTTGGAGTTTGATCAATTTCTGCAATGCACACTTTCTTTTTTGGGCGAGTATAGATTAAAATTTTGAAATTTTAGCGAATTGATATCAAAAGGTATTTTCCTGTAGAGTGGTATAAAAATATAGAAGTTGGCTTTTAAAAATCTTTTCCACAATGAATTTGAACGTTTGACTATTATTCTTGGTTGAAACTCCTTTTAACCATTTACCCAACGCAGACGATATCAAAATTTATTTTAAATATTTTTCTTTTAATTTTTCAAAAAAATTCAACACAACCATATCATGTGACCTCTCTTTGGAACGAGCTCGACGAGCTCGTTCCAAAGAGGGGTCACATGATATGGTTTTGTTGAAATTTGTTGAAAAATAGTATTTTTTCTGCTGCTGAATTTGCATATTACGCGGGCGGATGTGGCCGATTCGTTGGGTAAAGGGTTAAAACAAGAGAATGGGGTTTTAACCATCTATTGATGCTCTGCATGTTTTGGTATTCACCATCGTAATAGTGTGCGTATCGTGACATATAATACAGACACTGTCCTTTCCATTACTATAAAAGTCTAGGAGGTGAGATTTGCTATTTTTCTTCCTTGCAAAATTACTGTAATACGTCATTCGCGAACCAAAGAGTCAAATTGGACATTTGTGTTGGGTAGTGTAATACTTTTTACCTGGAACTTAATTAAGCACCCCCTGAAATGTTTTATGACAGTGAGGTGGCTGTAACTGATTATTATGTTTTAATGATTGCTGTGTCTTGCAGTACATTTCATCTCGTGAAACATGAGGTGTCTGGTCGATAGCGTACTCCAAACAGCCCCCCCCCCCCCCCACCGTCCGCTTGAAGCATGGTTTCCACGAAGATCACAAAAAACACTATCATCCACATGCAATAACTAGGTATAAAACAACAAAATTTGTCACTTCTTTTATCAAAAAATGTTGACATGGCAATGAGGAGACTATCAGAGGCACTAAGATGACAAATCGTTGGCATGCATGCAACAGGCATGTGGTTCAAAGCTATTGGAAGGCAACTTGGCTATAGTCATTTTGTCATCAGCAGACTTGTCCGAAAACATCATCCGATCAGCATCAAAGATGACGTTTGAAGTGGTGTATGGTACGATAACATTGGGACTTGGAGGAGAGTCCGTTGGCCAGACGAGAGTAGGTTCCTGTTTCACGTCTCAGATGGTATGAGAGTGTGGAGTCATAGAAATACTGCTTACGTGCCCAGGCACACCAGACCTACTGTTCCTTAAGCTGGAGGATCAGTAATGATCCGGGGATGCCTCTCTCATGATTGTAAACTTGATATGGTGCCTGTACGTGGGAATCTCAATGGCCATCAGTACATCCGGGACATTCTCAATCCGGTTGTCGTGCCTCATTTTGACAACCACCCGTTGGCTACTCGCCCTATATTCATGGACGACAATGCAAGGCCACATCATCGTTCCCATGCTGTGAGAGCATTCCTTCAGAACAAAGCTATTACAACATTACCTTGGCCTGCAACGAGCCCGATTTGAATCCCTTAAAGCACATCTGGGACTTTCTTGGATGTCGTATGCAAGCCAGGGATCCGCCTGTACAGAGTTTGTGCGATTTGGAAGCTGTATTACAGGAGGAGTGGCAGCAGTTGCCCCTGGACCGTATCAGAAGGCTATCTGGTAACATTAGGAGTGGGGTTCAGGCTGTCATCCGGGCACGTGGTGGATACACTCGCTAATGACGTCAGACTCTGCTATTGTGTTCAGGAGATCACAAGTTAATTTTTTGTCAGTAATTACCGGCATTGTTTCATCATGGACCATTCCAGCACCATACTTGTCGAGTAAACATTTTCCGATCAAAAACATTAGTGAGAGATATGTGTGATTAGCGCCATTAAAATACTGCATAGTTTCATCATTGTGTTGTCTTTCATTTGTCAATAGACAATTCTTTCCGCAAACAATCACTTTTGGCCATCTGAAAGATAGCATAAAAGTAATGACAGTTTCTATTAACACCACTATGAAAAGAAAACACCAGGGGGTGCTAAATCAAGTTGCAAGTGTATATTAGTTGCACGGTGTTCCAATCAGATATACGGGTCTATACTACCCTTCTGAGATCCGTATTTCCTGAGGCTGAAAGGTGAAGGCAATACGAATATCAGAAGGGTAGTACAGTATACCCTGCTGAAACACCGTGTGAGAATTTAGTACCCTTTCCCTTCAGCGTGTCGTGTTTTGTTTTATTCTTTTATCCCCAAACAACATGCCAGTGACGAAAACCTTGATAAAAGTAATAATTGAAGAAACTGAAATAAACATATCTTTCTTTATTATTGAACAAGAACGATTTGGAGTTATTTCCCCTCGAAACTCAAACATTTGGAAGACTTCAATTTAAGGACATTGGGAAATGACGCGTCGTTGTTATTGTAGGACACAATTTGACTTTATAAGAGTTTTATTCGATACGGTGGTGAGTTATGTGTCTTCGAGAATCGGGGACACTATATTCGAATTTGTACAAGTGCTTTAATAAGTTTCACTGAAGAGACAATTAATATAACGAGATAGGTTGCATGTTTCTCGAAACCACAATGGATCTGTGGTGTACAAACACCACAACAAAAATCATCCCTCTTCTCGACAGTAAAACCGGATTTTGGGGGTATGTGCACATGTTTTATTTCAAGTTTTCGGAATATTCTCATGAAACTGTTTTGTTGTCATTTTGTTTCTGAGTCTGAATGTTTATTGTTACCGACGGAAATGTTTGAGCCAACAGGTGAAAGGGAAATCGGTGAGGTGTACCATAGAATGTCTGTACACCTCTTTTAGCTGCCACGTGATATTCTTATACACCCCGTTGAAATTCGTACACCACTTTGGAGTTAAATGTCCTGTACTGGATGCATTCGTCACTGGCCAATCAGGAAGCTTGTATAATTTTGAAAGGATAATAATGATAGATATTCTTAATAAAGGATTATCTGAAAGCCCATATTTGGGCTTTAATCTGAAGTGGAGGTAGTCCATCTTAACCCTTTACCCAACGCAGACGATATCAAAATTTATTATTTGAAATGTCATTTTTTTAAATTTTTCAAAAAATTTCAACAAAACCATATCATGTGACCCCTCATTGGAACGAGCTCGACGAGCTCGTTCCAACGAGGGGTCACATGATATGGTTTTGTTGTAATTTTTGGAAAAATAACATTTTTTCAACTGCTCAATTTGCATATTACGCGGGCGGATGCGGGCGGATGCGGGCGATTCGTTGGGTAAAGGGTTAAACGAAAACAACAGACAGCCCCCTGGAGATGCCTGTTGTTTCGCTTATGAAAAGTAACAAAAGGACCCTCAGCTTTGTTTTCAGCTGATGTCATAGGACATAGACGTTTTCTCAATTACTTGCTTCCTAATTGGTTCTTCCTCAAGCGTCTGATAATTTCAACGGAGAAGACGTTACGAAAGTCGATTCCACGACAATATAAGTGAGGAATGGACAGTCACTCGGTAGTAAATCATATATGCAAACAAACAAGCAATGACCTTGGAATTCTTTTTCAACGGGTAAGATTCTAAAGTGTTTTGGGATGCGGAAAGACCAATTCGACTAAATGATCGAAATTTTCCGTCCGCTTTTGGGGATAACTGCACAATACAATCTGCTACCCCCTCGTTTCAGTGGGGTAGTCGAGAGGCTTGATTTGGAGGACGAAAACGGATTCACTTGACCACAGCAATTGACTTTACAGTTATCCTGTGAAAGATGTTTGATGTGTCCACGCCTTTACCTTGTCCGATCAACATTAAATGCAAAAAAATCACTGGAGATCAAAAAATCGCAAGAGTTGTAAATTTGCGCATAGAAGTTGCCCGTACGCAGGAACCAAGAAATACTCACGTCGATACACCCACTCAAAGAATGCGGCGGAACTGATTATATGGAGAGCGCGGTCGCTCAGTGGTTAGGGCATTGGACTTCAAACCGAAATATCCACGGTTCGATCCCCGTCAGGGGTAACTGCGTTATGTCCTTGGGCAAGCACTTAATCCCGATTGCATACTTGGGGACAAAATTTATTATTTTGAATATCGTTTTTTCAAATTTAAAAAAAAATTACAACAAAACTATATCATGTGACCCCTCGTTGGAACGAGCTCGACGAGCTCGTTTCAACGAGGGGTCACATGATATGGTTTTGTTGAAATTTTTTGAAAAATAATATTTTTTCAACTGCTGAATTTGCATATTACGCGGGCGGATGCGGACGATTCGTTGGGTAAAGGGTTAAGGAAATGGACTGCCATTTTTAAAAAAAAAATTATCCAGTTATCATACTTTCATGTAATACATGGAAGCATTTCGACATTTCAAAATTCCAGTTCCTTTTAATTTTCGAAGGGTATATTAATATCAGTTTTTACCGGGAGTTAGGACTTAATAGAATACTTTTCAGAATTTGTATAAAAGTAATTTTTATATCTTTTGATTTCTACTTTTACCCAGGTTTCTTTTCTTTTCGGGGTGTATTACATACCCGTTTAGTAAGAACTTGGCTTAAGAGAACTTTTATCGCCACATTTCATTTCTTTCTTCGTCTGTATGCATTTTGTCTTGTTGTGTCTGTACCCTGAAGAAGGCCTTCATCAAACCGACAGCCAGGTGAAAATTGTTTTTTTCCTATTCTGTTTTAGCTTTAGTTGGACGTATTTCTTTCGCTTTAGGTTCTTACATCTCTGAGATCCAGCACCCTTGAAACAGATTTGTTTTATCAGAATATAGACCTTTTAAATGCACCACAGGTGCACGACAACACACCCCGGAACGAAGTACCTCAAAAATAACCAGTGCCGCCGAGAGAAAATACGGCCCCCCCGGGGGGGGGGGGGGATCAATTAGATGGTACCATCTGGGCCCCCTTGTTTCAAACCCAACTTACCAAGGACCCTTGAAAATATTCATCCTTCCCCCGACCGATATCTATTATGACTCAATTACCTCTCAAACTCTCAAAAACTAGATTGGGTTACAGAAGAGAAAGGTAAGAGGGATATATGAGGCATATGATAAAGCATGTGGACACACTCTAGTGCATACAGATGGTACATTGAGGATAAAAATAACTGCGAGCTGCAGCCGCACTACTTTTTATGAGGCGTTTCCTCTTACCTAAAACTGTATACTGTCATGCTGCATCTGCTGCATGCATCAAAGCAGAATGAATCCGTTGAAACTCTTTAACTCTGAGTCAACTGAGCTCCAAACCACTCAGTATGCATCATGGAAGATGATTGGTTTGGACGCTCAGTTGACCCAGAGTTAAAGAGTTTCAACGGATTTATTCTGCTCTGGGTTCTATATACTTGACAATATGGAACTGTTATAGAACCTAGCTGTCTCGGGTCGCGCGGCTTCGTCTTCGCGGGCCCCCCGGACCGCCGGGCCCCGGGGTTACACCCCCTCTCGACGGCCCTGGAAATATTTGATTCTTTGGATCCAAATTGTAAACAGTGATTGTATGTTTTAGTTTGCGCATTTGTCTCAGAGTAATGTGTGATTGTTTTGCAGTAAGGCACAAATCCGGGATATTACAGAAAATCTGAATTACAAACTGAGAAAAACAAGTAAAAAGTTAGCACAGCCAACAGATGCTCCCCGAAAATGCAAACAGACAAATATATCGGGCAGAATACCTGTGAATTAAAAAAAGGAAAATTAGAACTTTCAGATAAAATATCAGATATAAAGGGTCAACCCTGCTTTTCCTGCTTTTCCATATGCATAATAACGGAAAAGGGTCAAACTGCATTTCATGGTAGATAGTAGTGTTGCTAAATAATAATGTCATACATCAAAGGAAACCGGAGTTATTACCTAGAAACCAATGATTTTACCGTCAAGGGGCATAACTATGGCACAGGAAATGCCATAACGGTGAAAATCGAACTTGACCTGCATTTCATTCTGGGTAGTAATGGTGCAAAATAAGAAGGTCATACATAAAAGCAAACTGGAGTTATCATCCGGAAACCATGTGTTTCGGACGGAGGGACAGACAGACGGACAGACCCACAAAGCAGCGACTACATGCTCTTCCGAAACTTTTTGGAGGAGCATAACAATGGTGAATCAAAGGTTTATCGCCAACGCTCGCGTCGCTCCCAGTGTGCAACTATCAGAGGTCCAAGCAGTAAGCACCATTTACCCGAAGAAAAAATTGAAATGCTTCAGGTTTCCCGACTGATCCTAATTTTCTTGCCCGACAATAATCTTTTTAACCCTTTACCAGACATGAAAAGCAGTCGACACTTGAAAAAAAATTCTTCAATAACTAATTTTTTCATTTTTTTTCTCAAAAACATAGGTTATGACCCCCTCATTGGAACGAGTTCGACGAGCTCGTTCTAATGAGCGGTCATAACCTATGTTTTTGAGACAAAAAATTAAAAAATAATGAAAATTAATAGGCGATTTTTGTGAATAGTGCTGGCCGGTTTTGGCCGTTACGTTGGGTAACGGATTAAAACGATATCTGAAGACCTTTATGGGCCTGGTACCAAACATATGTACACCGCGAATATAGCCAAGCATTTTAACCCTTCACCTAATCCCAAGAGCAGACGACACTTGAAACAAACATTCATTAAAAAGTATAAATTTTAATTTTGGTCTAAAAACAGAGCTTATGATTCCTCATTGGAGCGAACTCATCAATCGTAAGCTATGCTTTTTTGAGACAAACAATAAAAAAACTAATATTTGAATGGTAATTTTTTAGATAGGACTGGCCGGTTTGGGCAGTTACGCCGAGGAAAGAGTTAAGCGACTGTATGAGATAATAAAATATTAAAATAAATAGATAAAAATTCCGCCCGATCAACCGACTCTAAACCTATTTTTCTATAGAATGTAACCCGAGCCAAACTATTTATGTATTTCGCAGAATAGCGGAAGAAGACACTTGCACTGTGGCATATACACATCTCAATTTCTATTTGACCTTCCAAGACGCATAAAATTGCTTCAATTTATCATTTTTGTAAATTCTCTGAGGTACACCCAGGAAACGTGAGAAAACTTTTATTATAAACATTATTTACCATACATCCTCATACAAATATTACAATTTAAAATGGTTGTGACCTTCGTCTCATTTCAACTCGGGTCATCAAGAAAAACTTTACCGCAACTGGTGGTATAACTGTAAACAAAACATTAATGATGGTGTCTGTTTGAAGTAGTAGCACCTAAATTTCAGCTACCCTTTCATTTGTGTGTCAAAAAGAACAGATTCTCATAATATTGATATATGTGTCGATTAATTTATACAAACAGAAGATCCGTCAGAAGACGTTTCAGATTCCTCGTGTTATTTGTATATCGTAGAGGGAGATTTATTGATGGTGGCTGCGGAAAATCTTTACAGTATTTTACTAGTTGCTCCGCGCGGGATGACGTTATAGCATACCAACACTTTTCAGGTAGCGGCATTCACCCATCTACACAGAAGTAAATTTTAATATTATTGTTGGTACACCTTAACAGATCACCCAACAAAATAAGAACGTTAATACAGTTAAAACTAGAAGTCCTGTCATGAAATGCGCACAAATAGCACGTTGATATGCGCGTTAATGTACGCGTTATGGCCCAAGTAAAGCTGTCAAATTCTGTGCATATGGCCTATGCACAAGCAATGTTTCAGCCAATGGACCTCCGGGTAACCCGGAGGTCCATTGGCAGAAACATTGCATGTGATTGCTATGAGTAACCAGGAGAAACTGCCGTGCTTTGGATGCCATTCGATGTGGCAATTGCGCGCAGTTCCAACGCGCAATTAAGCCTACATAAGCGCACTATTCGTGACAGGACTTCTAGTTTTAACTGTACATACATCTGCAAAACCTTTACTGGACTTATAACGTTTTATTTTCACAAAATCAAAGGTTATTTCTTTTTCAGTTTTTGCCTCCAGAATATAACTTATGATCACTCTCTGAAACGAGATCTTCGAGCTCGTTCCAGCGAAGGATCATATGCGATGATTTTGTGGTGAACAATGATTTTTATTTAAAGAAATGTTTTTTTCAAATGCTATCTCTAGTCGTAGTATGGAAAGTCTTAATAGAGGAAAAATGTTTACAGATTATAGCTCACGTTTTCGCGTTGGAGCGAGTTCGATACAGTGAGGGGGAAAAGCCAATGGTTTGAAGAAAAACAATAATGACAGCATTTGAATATATTCTGAATCAAAAAAGAAAGTATAATATACTGAGTCAAAAAGAAAGTATAATAGAAACAAATGTGAAAAATAGCATAAAGGATGAATTATAATAGTTTTAATGTTGCATGTTTGTGGGCAAGAAGTCCCGCAAAGAGTTTAATGATATGTTGTTGTTGTCCACCCAACCGTATACGATTTTGCTACGGATTTCAAAATAGCACGTGCTACCCGAGAATGTCAAATTGAATGTGTGACCGACGATTTTCTTGGTGTTATGTTGTGCTAGAGAGCCTGGGTTATTGAGAAAACACGCTAGTTTTTGTCTTCCGACATTTTATAAAATGCCAAGGTTAACCGAAAATGAGAGGTTGCATGCCACCGGTATGCATGAGGCTGGGATACCTCCAGATGAGCTCGCTGCTGAGTTCGGAGTCACTGTGGCCACTATTTACCGTCTCATTGGAAGGTATAGAACCACTGGATCAGCTGCCGACCGACCGCGTTCAGGTCGATCAAGAGTTACGACTCCTGCACAAGACCGATACATTAGGACGTCCCACTTGCGGGATCGCTTCCTTCCGGCGAAGAGGACAGCAGCAACTACTCTTCTGGTAGAACTATAACAATAGAATCAGTGCACAAACTGTCCACAGCAGACTCGCTGAACACGGCATCCGAAGTAGGCGTCCATACCAAGGACCAATCCTTACCCAACGTCATCGTACCGTCAGAATGGAATGGGTACGTCAGTGTGTTCGCAGCAGCGTTGGAGCACAGTTCTTTTTAGTGATGAATCGCGATTTTGTCTACGGCGCGCTGATGGTTGGGCAAGAGTGTATCGCCGACGAGGAGAAAGGTTTTCTGATGCTTGCGTGCGGGAATGCGACCGTTTTGGCAGAGGTAGTGTAATAGTTTGGGCAGGCATTTCCTTGCACCATCGAACGAAATTGATCTTCATCGATGGCAATCTGAACGGACAGCGATATAGGGACGAAATTCTTAATGCTGTTGTTGTCCCGTTGTTCAACGCTAACGTCGGATTGCAGCTATTCCAGCAAGACAATGCTCGATGATACGTGGCACGTATCTGTCGTGACTTTCTTGAGCAGAGCATCGAACTTCTTCCCTGGCCCCCACTTTCGCCAGATTTATCGCCAGTCGAGCATCTTTTGGATCAATTGGACCATCGGGTACGACTTCATGATCGTCAGACGTTAGGCGATTTGCGTTATGTTCTAAGGCAGGAGTGGAACGCAATACCACAGGGTGACATCCAGAGACTTATCAGATCCATGCGCCGTCGATGTCTTGCCATCCAAGAGTCAAACGGTGGACATATGAGCTATTGACTGCATGTGTGAACTTTAAATTTCTCCCCATGTCTGAATTGCGATGTCCTGGCTTGGCGCTGGCAACAGTAAGAACATGAAATTATGCAAATTCATACTGCTAGACTCGAAATATGAATTTACAATAATTTGTTTGGGTTTAAAGTCGATAATACTAAAAAATGCTCGTCAAAGTTTATTATACTTTCTTTTTTGACTCAGTACGTATAGTACATGGTGGATATTGGACGATCAGCTGATTATAATGCCATTCGCATCGATGTGATATCACTTCAAAAAGATCACTGGGTCAAAAAAGTTATTTTGTTGATTTTTATTATTTCTACGCGAAGACGATTTTCTCCACATAAAAATGACGACTTTCACGACCTCGTATGCTTTGGAAATGGTATCACAGGGGTAGGTAATACTGATAATAGTTTCACCGTCACATGAGTATAAGCCGCGTTTGTAAGTTGCATACAGAACACCAGTGTTATACAGTTACTAAGATCTCCCAAAGATACACCGTTATTTTTAGAAGTCCATTTTAAAATATTTGACGTCCATAAAATAATGGGCCGAACTTTAACAATTACTGGTACAGTACGGCCACCGTGGACTGGTCAATTTCCACGTGTGGACAAAATTTTTCCACGTACGCAATAATATTAGATTCCAAATACTAATTATTGGAACAATAATCCAAAATTTAATTAATGAAGCACCGGGTACAACCCAATGCTTCATTAATTAAAATTTTGCTGCTGATGATTATTATTACCTAGTAAACGCATGCGTGACATCATTGCCCACGCGTGGATTATGACCAATCTACGGCGACTGTACTGCACCATGTGACGACTTGCACGAGGAGCCAAACCCTGATAGTTTAATCAGATGGTTCCACAAACGTTTGAGATGCCTTAGGATGTTTTCGGTAGGTCGTCCACACACCCTTCGAACTTTGCTAGACGTGTTTAATTTTCTTTCTTTCTGTCATTATAAAATTGGATGGATGGTGAAGAAATTGTTGAATATACGTTGTTCAGATTTGCAGTTGTTCCTTCCATTTATGTGGAAATTCGCGAAATAACATATGAATTGTCGACGTATTTTGTATCTGAAGAGGTTTGACAACTATGCCTCGTGGATCACGCTTCGACAAAATATTTCATTAATTCGGCATTTCCTTCTAATATACTAATTGCATTACACCGCCCCACAAGCATTATAAAAGACGATGATTCATGAGAAGGAATGTAATTAGGTGAAATATCATCGTCGAAGTTTATTGCTAAAATACCTATTTCGAGGGCAAATTGGTATGACTTTTTAACCCATCACCTAACTTGAGTTGCAGACGGCACTTGGAAAAAACATCCTCGTATAACTAAAAATTTTCATTTTTTGCTTCCAAAACATAGGTTATGACCTCTCATTGGAACGAGCTCGTCGAGCTCGTTCCATTGGGGGGGGGGGGGGGTCATAACCTATGTTTTGGAAGCAAAAGGTGAAAATATAAAAATAATGAATGACGTTTTTCTTGTAGGTAAAAGATTAATACAATATAACCCACCCTAAATAGGACAGATAACATAAATTCCCCCTACTGAAATTATGCAAATGTCCCCCAGTTGTGTTTTGTTTAGCCAATCAACTTGTCCAGTTTTGAAATTGACCAATGAAAGCTCCCAACTCTAATTATGCAAATTATGAAAATGTGGCCCAGTTTTATTTTGTTCAGCCAATAAAATTGTCTAGTTTTGAAATTGACCAATGAAATTGACGGAAGGCTTTATTTATCACTGATTAATATGAAAACAAGATATCAAATGTTTTAAAGTGAACAAAACGGTCGAGTCATATGATAAATGACGTTATTCAATGCATAAATAAGTGCATGTTTTTCTTCAGTCTGGCATTATTTGAATTTTTCTACCGGTTCAAGTGCAGAATCTGCCATGGCCGATCGTTGCTGTTTCTCACCGAAATATGGATATGAATTTGTTAGGGTAAGTGACCGTCTGATAAACGTGGCATCGAAGCGAATCAAGAACATAATCAGATACAGCAAACTGTATAATGATGATCTGCATGTAGATATACAATCGCGGCTATATTGATTGGGATGCCCATTTACTCTTGAGAAGTCACAAATGTTGTGTAGAGAAATATGTTCACCAGAAAAGTGTCAGACAAGCTACATCAAGCAGTGATATTCGCACCGAGGCGGGTGCGCCACCAGAGGAAAGATCTAGGCGATGTCACGCACAAATTGTCTTTGCTTTCAAACGACACTGTCTATTTTGTGGTTGCAATTGTAATGTGACAAAAGACCTAAAACCCCGGCAAGAATTATATTTTTCGTCAAGTAGTGAATACTAGAATCAGCAGTAGTTTATCGCGAAATGATGAGATACTCCGGGTTTGTTCGCAGCGAAATGATGAATGGTAGATGAGATTGGGTTAAGGATTCTAGGTGCTATGAGTGATTTGCATGCGACAGACGCGCGTTATCTAAGAGCTACATTTATGAGTCCAAGATCAGTAGCGTCCGCGACAAAGAAGTTCATTGACACTACCTCAACACATACAAATCCAAATGCCCAAGCTTTGAAATCGGTGGCTGCTTTCACGAGAGATGACCAATTCGATCGACTTGTTCAACTTGTATGGTGAGTGTGGGGGTACTTGTATTTCCCGTCAAGTTAAGTTTTTGTTGCCAGGCTTGCTGAGAAGTACAACAAAGACATTTTAATCATTTCCTCGCCAGGGATAGCCACGATTTTAGCGGATAGATCGAGAGCCGGATCGGCTCAACGTATTGCATAGGATCCAGATGATTGTAATGCCGAACGCACAATGGACGTTTTGAAGAAAAGTGTATGCGCCGAAATAAAGGATATGGATAAACATCAAAACACTTATGATCTCGAGCATAACTTTGACAAACTATCAGACGTTGTTGTCTTTTCTGGGTAGCTTGTCACCGAAATAAGACCACATCCTACTCGGGATGCTGATTAACAACATTGTAACATCACTGGTACGTGGGATACCAACAACAATGCAAATTGGTCTTATTGCTATGATGAGGGATTCCAAAGACCTTATAAAAACGATGTATGACTTCGGAGTAACATGCTCCTATGATGAATTGTTGCGTTTCAAGACATCGACAGCAAATACGGCAGTTCGGTGAGATCGCAATGGTGACTTCACGCGAGTATCTAGTTCTGGCGGTGGGCTAATACAGGTAGTGGTAGATAATTTCGATGCTGACACTGCATCGCTGGAATGGAAAACTTAGAACCCATTCTCTGGCTGTTTTGTTATCTCAAGAAAAAGCACATCCCAGTCGCAATACAGTCTCTCCCGCGACTTAAAAAATCTGAAATGTCAGAAACTAATGACTATCTGTTGGATGCTGTTCGTCATCACGAACCGAAACGCCCAGATATGCCTACTTCTCACGCAGAAAGATCATCCCGTTGCTCCAAATTCTTTGTCACATTCTGCTCTTGCAACGCCACACTAGATTGTTGCAATGAACAAACAAGGTTAGCAGATACATATAGAATAAACGTATAGTGTTTTCAAGTAAAAAAATTATTTTACGAGTCGGATTAAGAATGAAACCGACGCGCCTCTGGCGAGTCGGTTTCATCCTTAATTCTACGAGTAGAATAAATTTTTTACTTGAAAACACTATACGTTTATTATGGTTATCCCATAAATCTTCAACAGGGCAGTCGCGACAAAATCGTGCTATAATTCGCTACAAAACACAGCGAGAAGTGAGGAGCACATTGGTCCAATTCGAACAACCAGCAAAATTGGCAAAAATAAACAAGGCGCAGTAATACATTTCTGTCTAAAAATAATTCCCCTCAAACTTGAGCTAAACTTGCAAAGATACTTTATTATATGAGCAGTGGGTGGTATTTTCTACTGGCATTGTGTAATACTTTCAAAAGGATTTAAAGAAATCAACAGTCGAACTATTAATCATGCTAGACAAATGTGATAGAGGCCACAGGTCAACTAGTCCGTCGCTACAAGGGGAATAAATTCTTTCAGTGTTAAACCTACGGGAAAATTTATCACCCTACTAGGTGAATAAAGCAAATATTTTATCCAAGGCCTTTATTGTTCAAATAAACGGCCATTTATGGGATAAATCAGCTATAAATAGCAATGATGAATAAAATCACCAAACATCCAAAACATTCCTTAAACGTATATAGGCTCGGATTCAACTCCTGGTTTGAGCCCGGAATGTTGTATTAGACGCAATCAAACATTGCTGTCCGCGATATGACGTGGATATTTCAAATTGCTCAAGGCTGCCAGACGTCCTGTGAACGTTTTCGTAGTCAGGAGATGTTACTCTTACAAATTCCATCGAGAACAAAAACTTTTTGGACTCCACTTTGAGATTCAGTACCCTGGCGGCCGGACTAATTGCTAGAACTGATATTCTGACTTCATTTAGTCGATAATTTCCTTAATTTATTTTGCGTGAGTCTGTTTTCGGACGACCGGATTTGATGACAAGTTAAAATAAAGCGGATACAATACAGACGCCGTGGACTGGTCACTTTCCACAGATGGGCAATATTTCCACGGACATAGTAATATTAGATTCCAAACTAATTATAGGAACAATCATAAAAAATTTAATTAATGATGCTTCATTAATTAAAATTTTGCTGCTGCTGATTTTAATTATCTGGTAAACGCATGCGTGCACATCACTGCCCACGTGACCAGTTCACGGAGACTGTACTGTATAGGTCTCGTTACAGTTATTCAGGTGAAAATGTCGGCTTTCAAGAAATGTGCAGCTTCTGATTAACACGGCCGAGGATATTTCGCATTTAAATTACCTCCCCTATTCACAATACTCACAATGTGTATAGTTTCTGGAAGCTCTGAATATGACCATTACTGGAGACAACTGTACACAACAAAAAACACTCAAATACACTCAGCCGAATGACACAGTTGATGGCTAAAAAAATGGCTCAAAATGGTCAAACTTTTTTCATTTTGGGGATAAATCTCCAATTTTCGTGCATCGATAGTGATAAAACTGTGTTATAGGAATTCCCCATTCCTCCGCAGAGGATTTTACAGCATAACATGATCATTTTGACAAATAAAAAACATATGGGTTTCTTATTCATTTTTTCAGAAGGCTTTCTCAAAGCAAATTTACACAAACATTGTCCCATTTGTAAACTGCAAATTGTCAGGTCCCAAACAGGACTGGGTTAGTCATTTAACACTTCCATGTGACCTTGACCCCCAATTGAAATGCACTTGACAATACACAGTGTGAATCAACACCATCAACAGATTATTTTGGCCACATCACCATTAATGAGGCTTATTTACTAAATCCACACCACCATAAGCTAAAACTATAGCTCAAAATAGCCATTTGGCTGAGGATATCCAATAACCTCGGAAATGACCTTTTAATAGGAAACGGGACCATATCTTACCTGGTAGATCTGTGTCGGACAAGGTCTCTTATCTTTTAGCACTGCATTGACGGAACGTCAGCAAAAAACGTCTCAACTCAATCTGCACCCTCTAAGATGGTACCAAGTCAATCAACGCTGAAACTCCTCACATTGAATACGTTTGATGACGTGAAAGCTGTTACGCTGTGACTGCAATCGTATCACCGTTCACATCATCAAAATTGTCAAACAAAAGACTAACACGAAAACAGGTGCCACAGTATCGACGTTCCAATCTCGGCACTTGTGTTTTGTTAATAATAACTGAAATTTGATGTAAATATTCAATTTGGATTGCCGTCAAAAATTTGCACATCATCAACATACTCACTTTTCAGACAACAGAGTGTATTTTTTAAAAAGCGGGTGTGAGTCATTTATAACAACCACGTTTGTTACAGATCAGCACATGTTTAACAACACTCAGCAGCTTTTGTAACAGCTCATCATTTCTGTATCAAAATCACCCACTTTTGTTACAAACTGAGCTAATCACTTTTGTTAAATTAAATTGTTTTTGCGCTCCAAAACTGCGCAGGGACAGTGCAGGGACAAGCACATTTCGAGCCTCTTTTGCAGTAGTGATTTCTCGGTATGTTTAATCGAGGAAAAGGAGGAGAGGCAGGAGGGTGGTGCCCCATCGTCGTTGGCGTGAGTTTTTTCTTTTGCGCATGGTGTTGTTGTTGTTGTCTGATGGTTGTGGCTGTGGTGGGATTCCGGTGATCAGGTGTTTTATCTTCTGTCGGGTTGCTGCTAGTTTTTTGCTGTCATCTCGGTTGATAGTAGATTAACCGCCTCATAGGTCTTATCTGGCATGACTTGTATCTGGCGTGTCATTTCCCGTTTTTCCGTGGCCACCCCTGTTATAGGCTCGTGAGGATCGTGAAGAAGGGCGTAAACACCTTCCATTTACACCACAGTCGCCACAAAATGTTCCACATCCGCCGACTCCGGTGGGGAAGTCGGTAGATGGATGGGCTGAACTGTGGGAGGAAGAGTGGAAGTGCACTGCAAAAAATATAGGTTCTCTTTAGAACCAAAACTGGTTCTAATCTTGTCCCTGAGATGGAACCAGTTCTGTTTAAATAGTATTTATTTCAAATCAAATAAATTTACCAAGATTAGCATTCAATTTTAACAGAATATTACATGAACTGAAGTAGATTCAGCAGTACCCTTGGAGCTTATTCAACGCAGTCGCCAAACATTTTGAAACAAAGGAGATATGAACAGTTGGTATATCGAACCAGTTTTGTTTCTGAAGAGAACCAAAACTGGTTCGATTTGCCAACTGTTCATATCTCCTTTGCTTAATAATGATTTGAGATAACCTCGTATAAGCTCCAAACTTACGGCTGAAACCCCCTCAATTTATGTTTAATTCTGTTAATATTTAATGTTAATCTTTATAAATTTATTTGATTTGAAATAAATACTGTTTAAACAGAACTGGTTCCATCTCAGGGACAAGATTAGAACCAGTTTTGGTTCTAAAGAGAACCTATATTTTTTGCAGTGTGGCGGCTGTTTCTGTCGCTTTTCCCTCATCGTTGTCTCCCCTTTTCTCCAGAAAGGCCTCCATGCGCCTATGCTTGGTGGATGGGCTCTTCGTCTTCTTCTTCTTCTCTGTTGTCCAGACTCCCTCGGGTGAAGACCAGTGTGAGAGGAAGTCTTCTCACTGAAGGTACTACCTCTATCTCCGCGGGAGCAGTGGGGTGGTGTCTTCTGTTTTATATTCCAAAGTCAGGTGGAGAGATAACTTGTTTAGTTTGTGCAGCATCAGCAGGTTCGGCATTATAGATCTTGTGGATGTCCCAGACGCATAACCAGGGTTCTACAATAGGGGGTGCCCTAGCCATATGTTTCATTCAGACGTGCGAGTGCGTCTGTACCTAAACGTGCCGAAGTATGTGTATGTTCAGTTCTGATCTGTGGGTAATCGCCGATACGAATTTTAAGCATAAAACACCCTGAAAAAAACAAAATGACCTTCGACTGGAAGGTGGTGAAAAAGTGTTTGTGTTAGGTTGAAAAATAAATGTCGTAACAGATTTTCCATAAAGTTACCCATTTCGCTATCAGTTCGACTTCTGTGTGTTTCACACTAAACGTTTGGACCTAAATGCGTGGAAATCATGTCGTGTACGAAATCAGTTCACAAAGTCCGTTTGCGGGAGGGGACTCCTTTTCCCAAAATCTCCCATTTAATTTTGGAAGCTCCCAGAACGGATTTGATGTGTATTTTAGATTTACTTCGAGAAGAAATCATTGAAAAAAAATGTGTGATGAACATCATATTTGTGAACTATTTCGGGATATTGTCACGAAAAAGGCAATGAATGTAGTTTGAAAATGATTCCCTTAACAGTTCTCCTTACAGTGTGAAGACAACTTAGATAAACTGAACAAAACAAAGAACCACAACGCTGGAAGATATGTGTAACACATGAAAATGATTCGAAAATCGGTTCTTCTAACAGCTTGATAAACAAGTGTGGAGGGACGTATGGTCAGTGCGGTAGAATGGTGGAACCCATTCTTATTTTAAGTTATATGTCATTCTACCACGTGACACGAGGTAATATATAATCAATGACAGTAAAGATGCTGTCATTGATTATAATCAAATCATAATCAACGCTTTTTGGTTTAGTTGATATTCTTGATTCAGTGTTTTCACTGCTTGTCTATGTTTTCCTGTAAATCGTGCATTCATTATATATAGAATATACCCATAGTAGCTTGGTGTACCAAATGTTCACCATTCGTGGTGAAGTGGTGTTAACCGCGAGCCTTTGGCGCGTGGTTAACACCACTTCACCACGAGTGGTGAACATTTGGTACACCAAGCTACTTTGGGTATATTTTATATATACCATGATCGTCAGATTAATAAGAGTTTAAATGTTAAATAAATCAATATTCACACATGCGAATCTGTTTTTGTTTACATGAACACCGGTGGGCGATACTTCCGCCGGCTATTTTATCGCCGAAACAAAATAGAAAATGAAACACGCAAATTTCGGGGCCTTTTTTATTTTAATAATATAATAACATACTATTTCGAGTTATTGATGCTTTATTAACATGACACAACATATGTTTTGTTAATTTTTGGTATTTGGTATCTTATGAAGTAACCTTATTTAAAAACGTAATAAATAATTGTCGGTTTCATTTCACTCCTCACGAGACGACGAGTGATGAATTTAGACAAGTTTGCATTCAAGACGAGATCACCAAAGGTCAGCTTGTATGTAGTTCCACTGTAGGTGTAAATTTTGACTACTGAAATGCTATTGTTAGAGTATTCACCACACACACACGTGTTCACCACAGTTGGTGTGTAAAGCTAAAATTTATGTCACAGGCTTTTTATATATAGTAGAAAAGGTAATTATGGTATGAATCACAATGAGTCCATATTACAAACAAAAATGAAAAAACTGTCGATTGCATGCTTGTGACACTAATTGCGTCACACTTAAAGTAACGTAAAGTATGGGATGAGAGAAAACAAGGGAAACATCTATATGTAATGAATTCTTAAACAACACACAAGATCAACTCTCGATTCTTCAAAGGATAGTTTTGATAGATGCTTTATGTAAATGTGTTTGTGGTGAATGGTTTTTCGGTTTTCCGGTTCGGTTCCAGTTTTGGTGCAAATCAGAAAACTGAACCACAAAACCCAGCAAAAACCATCCAAACGGTTTTACTGCGTTTGTGCAAGTAGTTAGGGGTGGCACTATAGGCCCAAGCCTATTTTTAACACTGAGTTTCCGATAGGATCCATGCGGTTAGTGTTAAATTGTGAAACTTATAGGCCCAAGATTTTTAACACAGAATTTACCATAGGCTCCATAGGGTTAGTGTTAATTGTGAAATTTATAGACCCAACAACTTATAGACCCAACAACTTATAGGGACAAACCTAAATACACTGCATTCAGTGCATTCAGGTTTGTCCCTATAAGTTCTTGGGTCTATAAGTGCTTGGGTCTATAAGTTTCACAATTTAACACTAACCCTATGGAGTCTATGGAAAACTCAGTGTTAAAAATGCTTGGGCCTATAGTGCCTCCCACATCATGCTTATGACCAGCTCCTATAGTACATCGTTTGGTTTATAAGTTTCACTGCAGAATAAGGGAACTGTTTTTTTGTCTTTTTTATAACAAAGACTAGGTTGTGTATGTGAACATGACAAGATATCTCTTTCTAATATTGTGGGTAGTCCACGGACGGCTATGATAGTAAACGTCCGTTTTCAACATTTTTTTCCCGCACTCGATCGAATTGTCATGTGAGCATTCTTTGGTGCATTTACGATCCACGCATTGTCTATAAAACACTGCTGGAGATATCATAACGTCATTTTCTTTTTCATCAATCATGAGAATTGAGCTATCCATTGAGGTAAAGATTCCATCACTAGAAGGTGAATGTGGGGAGCAAGAAGTGAAGAAGGAGAGAGAGGAGTGAAATGCTATTCCACCACAAGAAGTCAGTTGTGGGAAAGAAGTGAAGATGGAGAGAGAGGAGCACAATACTATTCCAAGGAGTAATCTGCGAAGATTGGCAAGAAAAGCTGGGGTGGATAATATCTCACCATTGTCACTTGATGAAGCTGAAGAAGCCTTGCACTGTTTTGTTCTAAAAATGATGAGAGATACCTATCGTTATGCAACAATTAGGGGAAGAGGATCACAACATCTTGTTAATCAAAAGGATGTCAAAGGAGTCGCAAAGAGAAATGGAATAAAGTTGGTGAACTACACATATTTTGTTTAGTAAAAACGACCCTTATAAGGGCCACCATATTCTTAGAAATAGATATCACGTTTACACACTGTGTTTTTATGAATAGTACATGTCAGTACTGCCACAATGGAATGAGTTGAACTTTTGTTCAATTGTATTTTCATTACTCAATTCAAAAGAGGCCAACCTCATTGCTCCCACACTAGATTTTCCTGTCATGACATAGTTTTGTTTGCAAATTAATTTTGTTTTACCTAAATGTTTTTGAGTGAAAACATTTAGGTAAAAACAAAAGTAATTTTCAAACATAAAAATATTTTTTGTTTGCAAATTAATTTTCTGTCTTGCAAGTTTTTTATTTTATAAGAAATATATTTTTTTGTGTTTGCAAATTAATTTTATGAAAAACATTTTTCAGAAAATTAATTTGCAAACACAAAAAACTTTTTCATAAAATCAATTTGCAAACACAAAAAATATTTTTTTCTGTTTGCAAATGTTTTTTTCTATTTTGCAAGTTTTTTTATTTTTATAAATAAAACTCCTGAGTTGGAAAAAAATCCCCCTGTTTAAATAACAACAAAATATTATTACCTTTTTTCAATCCGAAAATTTTATTCCATGAATATTTACAGATTTGTAAAATGTCTTTTATGAAAATGTCACGTTCAAAACTGTTTTCAATGTTGTTTTTTTTTGCAAGTTTTCCTATTTTAGGAGTACTGTCTTTATCTTTTTGTTTTCTTGTAACTTTCTTTGGTGGTTCCTCTTTCTCTGGAAATAATACTTCTAATTCATTATCGGTTTTCATTTTTGTTTCTTTGGGAATATAATAATGTATCATCACTATCATTAAACTCTGGTAACACAGTTTCTGTTAAGTCAACTTTCTTATTTGTAAAGTTTGTTTTTTATTCATGTTGGGGTGGTAGTGGTATCATGATCATCCCCATAGAGTGGTTGTCGATGTATTTTACAGCAGGTAAGCTGAAACCTGTATTCGGTGATGCATCTGTACGCTCTATGTATTCTGACCATGGATAAACTTTAACTGGTTGAGGTTGTACAACAGCTGGTTAACCCCATTTTGGTTGAGACACAGAGTAATCCGATAGCTTTTTCAATCTACATTCATTAATCCAATGTCCTTTTTGATGACAATAATAACATGGCCCTTTGTCTGCACATATATTGGCCCAATGTCCTTTCCGATGACAAATAGAACAAATCATCTCTTTTGGTGCTGATATCAACTTATAAAGTTCATTGACAAGTCTTTTTACTTCTCCCCATTTAGATGGCTTATGGTAAATACTTTTAGCATCACTTGCTTTTTCTGATCTTGGATCTGTAACTTTATCCATCTTTAACTTTTGGAGTGCTTCGAAAATATGTCTTATCTTCTTGAAGTCAAAATCAAGTGTGAAACGACCTAAGATTCTTTCTCCTTTTATACTTTCCTTTAATGTACATTTAAATGTACATTTAAATGTCCAATAACATGCATTTACACACAATTGTTTAAATATACACTCATTTGGTTACAAACAGTTATGCTATCCTTTACACCCAATGACCTCTGGATACTATACACCAGTTGTTAAATGTATTAGTGATTTTAATACAGATGTTGATTAAAAGATACATTAACAAATAAAAAAGCTGTAAAATATTTACCTTAGGATTTTTCCGATAGACTTTGGTGGATAAATAAAAAAAACGTTTTTTTGAATACATAATTTACCAATGTTCTTAACATTTTGTGCAATGTGAATTCTAACACTTTTGAAATAATGACGTTTCAATTGTGTATGAAAACATTTATTAACAGTATAGTTCGGTGGATGTTAAATGTACATTGAAATGCACATTCCAATGTACATTAAAGGAAAGTATAAAATGTGGGGGAATCTTAGGCTGTTTCACTCTTGTTTTTGACTTCAAGAAGACAAGACATATTTTCACAGCTTTCCAGTTGATAAGAGACGATAGAAGAAAAAGATGAAGAGAGCCATTGAAGAATACAGTGAGACAGAGAGTGAAGTAGATAACAAAAAACAGAGAGTAGAATCAGCAAGGGATATCAAGAAAATTTCATTCCAAATCCCATATGTGTAGAATAACTTTTAAACAATTTAATCAGAAGAATCCATTTGACACCCTTGGAAAAGTATTTTACAGTATGGTAGAAGATATTAAAGAAGAATGTGGTGTAGAAGACAACGAGCCAAAGGGAATATTGATTAACCACCCAGGATTAGAAATAGGTATATTTATCCCATTTACTAAGGCTTCAGCTATCACTGGTAACACCGTATTAGATGAAATATAAAAAGTTGTACAATCAAAAGATAACTTTACTATCCATGAGGGGCAATTATCTTTAGAAATAACACACAATTCTCTACCACAAGGGTCTGGATGACATGCATCAATTTCATTTTCATCTGTTGATAAAATGGTTGGAAACAAGAGAAGTATTATTGAAATTAAAAATGTTAATGATTCAATGTGTCTTGCACGGGCAATTGTAGTGGGAAAGTGTCATGTTGATGGAGATAATTCAGAACTTTGGCAAAAGAAATAGAAAAATATCAGACGTTCTAGTAGACTGCCACAAGAGTTGGAAGCTAAGGCATTGATGGACAAAGCAGGTCTTGATTATAATATTCCTTGTGGATATGAAGAATACTATAAAATACAAGACCTGCTTTACCCAGAGTATGTCATCAAAATTCATCCACAGTATGCAAAAAGTGAATTGTTATTCAAACCTCTAATTACCACCACTGATAGTAAAGTTATTCATATTTACCACCATGACCAGCATTTTGATACCATCACTATAATTACAGAGTTTTTGGGATGTTGCTACTTCTGTGAACTTTGCAGTAAAGGGAATAATAACAGAGAACGTCATATGAGCCCTTTTGGTTGTGTTTGCTGTACTCCAACAAAAGCACTCCTGAACATCCCATCACCTGTTACAGCTGTAATAGACAATTTAGAAGTTTATCATGCTATAATAACCATATCACTACAAAATAAAAAGAAGAAAAAATAATTTGTCATTTAGTTCAAAAATGCAAACAGTGCAATTCATAAATATATCCAACAAAAGGAAAACACATTTGTGAAGGATTCAAACACATTTGTGAAGGATTAAAAAAATGTAAATACTGTCAACAAGTAGTTAATTCTGATCACCAATGTTTCATTCCAAAATACACTTCACCCAAGGATGAAAGATTACCAAGCATTCCATTTCTATTTTTTGACTGTGATACCACACAAGACTCAGGAGTTCATATCCCAAATTTCTGTGTTGCTCACTGGGCATGTGATGGAATGTATTTGCAAACCTATAGATTAAGAATGTATTTTCTGTGACAAGTTTGGACAATTAATATTTAAACGGGAATCTACTTTGTCAGATTTTTGTGACTGGCTTTTCAGTAAGGAACGTAAAGGGACAACAGCTATTGCTCACAATTTAAGAGTTTTTGATGGACAATTTATTTTAAGACACCTCATTGAAACTGGAACATCAACTCCTCATGTAATTCTGAATGGAAACAAAATTATTTCACTTAGAGCTGTGATATTGGACTTAAAGATTTTTTAAATTTTCTTTCAATGAGATTGGCATAAATTCCTGAAACATTTGGCTTGACAGAATTAGCAAAAGGTTATTTCCCCCATTTGGCAAACACACAAACTTATCAAGATTACATTGGCCCATATTTAGATTCAACATTGTATATGCCAGATTCTATGTCTCCATCAGATAGGGAAGATTTTATCAAGTGGTACAACAAAAAATTTACTAGTAATGACCGATTTGATTTTCAAAAAGAAATGGAACTGCAAATCAGATGTAGATATCTTGCGTAGGGGGGTGTAGGGAATTCAGACAAAAATGTATAGATAGTGATGGCATAGACGCTTTGAGAGCAGAAGTTACCTTAGCCGATGTATGTACAAAAGCTTGGAGAAAAAATTCACTTCCAGAAAACAAAATGGCAATCATTTCAGACATAGGTTACCCTACTAAAGTCAAATGCTCCATTAGATTTTTACAGACAGTTGCACAGGAAGAAAACATACACATTCAACATGCACTTAATGGTGGGAAGGTTAAAATAGGGGGATATTATGTTGATGGGTTTCACAAAGACACAAATACAATCTTTGAATTTTATGGATGTAAATCCAATCAATTTACTAAGTTGCCAAACGCCATACAACAACACACAGGAATGCATACACCATTTAGAATCATTGGGGTATAACACAAGAGTAACATAGGAACATGGACTTGATCATATCTGCAAATCAAATCCTGAAGTAAAATCAACATTAAATTCATTTTTTTTCAAACATCATAAAATAGATCAAAACACAGACAATGAAAAAATAAAGTACATAGATATTTGTTCACTCTATCCTCATGTCAATAAACACAGAGAATATCCAGTAGGTCATCCAAATATACTCACAAAAGAAAACATAGTCATGAATGATATAAGACAGTACAGGGGACTTATCAAATGTAAAGGTTTACTACCACAAGCTCTACACATGCCAGTATTTCCAATTCACTGCAACAAGAAAATGTTTTTTACACTTTGCAATACATGTGCAGAACAAGAATTGGACAAATGTAAACACACACCAGATCAACACAGTATTACAGGTACATGGACATCTGTTGGAATTTTTTAAAGCATTGGGGTTGGGGTACACATTACTTGACACTTATCAAATTTGGTATTGGGAAGAATGGTCTTCAGAAACTTACTTATATATTTTATTTGTTTATTTTTTTCTTTAATGACAAAAAAAATAGAAAATATATTTTTTTGTTTATTTTTTTCTTTAATAACAAAAAAAAATAGAAAAAAACAGAAAAAAATTAGTACTACTTCATGATAAATATTTTAATAAGCTTTCAAGTCGAGATTAAAATCTATCTGTAATGAACTAACTCTCTTTTTTATCATATTTTCGCATCCGTGATGAGCATGTTAACTATCATCTCCCTCCTGATAAATCCATCAGAAAACTAGATTCACCCTCTCAAATGTTCATTCTTCCTCGATGATCAGATTCAATTTGTTGACAGCTTCTTTAGAGATGATCGGATATATATTACTCCGATAGATGAACGACAGACTGTCTGGATTGAAATTTTTTATCTTCTCATTGAGAATGGCTAAGAGATCGTCTTGACATTTGTACATTAAATCCAAAGTGGTCTCATTCAATTTCAAAGGCAATGTATATTTGTCATATTTCTCTCTCAATCCACTCATCTCCACATCCTTCAATTCGATGGCATTGTGTGATTGCAGTCTATAAATTTTACTACCATACTTCGAATACCTCTCAATTCTCTTCAATTGTAATATGGATTGTTTAGATACTGACGATGTCATGACTGATTATTTTTTATGATAATAATTGTTAATTGTAAAAAAAAGGTTTGTGATTTTCAAATTTTTTTTGTGAATTGTTAAACTTTTTATGATAATAATTTTTAATTGTAAAAATTATTTTTTTTTCTTCTACTTCTTATTATATATGTAAAATAATATCTTTTTTTTTAACAAGTTTTTTTCTTTAATGAAAAAATTTTGTGAGGGTATTTTTTTAATGATAATAATTGTTAATGTAAAAATATTTTTTGTGGTTTTTTTTTTCAATTTTTTTTGTGAATTGTTTTTTTAATGATAATAATTATTAATTGTAAAAAATTTTTTTTTTTCTACTTCTTTTTATTTTTAAAATATTTTTTGTCAAAAAGTTTTCAATTTTTTTTTGTGAATTATTAAATGTAAAATACTTTTTTTCTACTTCTTCGATGTTGCATTTGAGATAGTCAAACTACTTCTGACTTGAGGCTGACTGCTCCCCTTTTTATACTTTTCAGAGGTACATATGGGTTTTCCCCTAGTCAGAAATATCTTGTTTGAGATTGACACACATTCATGGGTTTTCCTCCAGTCAGAAATATCTTGTTTTTGAAATCGACACGCATTCAGTCAGCAAGGTACATATGGGTTTTCCCCTAGTCAGAAATATCTTGTTTGAGATTGACACAGATTCATGGGTTTTCCTCCAGTCAGAAATACCTTGTTTTTGAAATTGACATGCAAAAAAAAAATTTTTCCTTTGACTTTGAAGTTCACTGAAGAATAACAGACGACACACACCGATCATAATTATACATTTCACAAAGAAAAACACACCTGCCTAATGGTTTATATAAGGAGTTCATGCATGAGATTATATCGGTCCTTTCAGTAGAATAGAAAGGAATAAAATGTTTGTTTACCTAATTTACATTGTAAATTCACATCACAATCTGCCTTCTTGTAGACAGTTACTTCAAGAACACTTTTCACACACTAAATACAACCTCGGAATGGGCGCACCTTGATTAGGTGAGCTATCTCTCTCTCCTTGCCAAAAACCTCACCACGTCATCGTTGGTGGGTTTGGGCGCACCGCTTGATTCAAACTCCATTTTTCTGCGGGAATCAACATTGGATTGGTAGTCTTCCATTCGCACCGATGCTGTTTTTTGGTGGTATTCTGTTGAAAAAATTCACCTAAATGGCAGGTGCATGTTACCTCTGCGAAAAGGTGAGTGTTTTCCTGCAATGCCTCATCTACCGCAAACACTGTAAAAACCAGGAAAAGGTGATGATGTGATCCTGTACGTTCATGATGAACGTGATTTGGTAGAAAAAAACCGATGTTTTTGGTGATGTTCGATCAAGACAAAAAATGAAATGTGCTTTAACCCCTCGTTTCACACTACCGTTATAAGATATGCAACATTTTAGAAATGAAAAATCTCAAGGACCTAGATTACGACCAAATCCTCAGTTTACAAATACAGCACAACTTCAAAATGATTTATCATCTGTGTTAGAAAAAGTTGTCCAAAAGTGAGAAAGAACAAAAGTATAGGAAAACTGCACAAAAATTTCAAATGTCACATAAGAAGGCATTACAACCAACATTGGTTTCAATGCCTGAGTCAGGAGAAAAATCATTACTTTTATGAGATTGTATTATAGAAAGTGTCCCTTTACAATGAGACATGAAGCAACCTGATTATTATCTGCTTTATCATCTCATCCACACATGAGTTGGGATGATCATGGTGTATTAAGTTACAATGGAGAAGTCATAAAAGGTGCAAATTTCATGGATTTAGTCAATGATGTTCTTAGACACTGAAAAGGTTTTAAACTGAGTGGATGGGAAATGTTTAGTCGTGGATTAAAAGATATAAATGTCCCTCAAGATTTTGTTGGAAATCGTGAGCGTTGGTTATGGATGAATAGACAATGTATACCCAAATCCAGTAAATATCAACATTCTCCAGAAGATAGTTGGTTTGAAACTCCTCAATCATCGCCTCCAAAATGCAAAGTTCGTCGAGGTCAGAGAGTGCAGTGGGGTGAAGACACACCAAAGTCAGCACTAAAGTGTAGTTGACAAAATGTAGAATTTCTGAAAAATGGGAGGCTTATTGAAGCTTATTGAATGATTTATTAACTGAAATATACTACAATACAAAACATCCTGCTGGTTATGGAGGTATACAAAAATTGTACAAAGCAGCTCATAGTAAAGATAATTCCATCACACTTGATCAAGTGAACAAATGGTTGAAAGGAGAAAGATCCTATACTTTACATAGTGGGTGGTATTGACCATCAATGCCAAATTTATTTAGCAGACTTACAAAGTTTACAATCTTACAATGACCAATTTCGTTATTTAATTTGTATTATTGATGTATTTTCAAAATATACATGGGTATTACCCATTCACAGTAAAACAGGAGAAACATTAACAAAATCTTTTCAGAGTATTTTGAAAACTTCTGGATGTAAACCATTATCATTACAATCTGATAAAGGTTCTGAATTTAAAAATAAAGATGTACAAAATCTTTAAAAAAAAACCCAAAAATTTATTTCTTCACAACAGAAAGTCCTGAAACAAAAGCTAGTATTGTTGAACGTTTTCAACGTACATTGAAAACACGAATGTGGAAATATTTTACACACAAACGTACATTAAGGTATATTGATGTGTTGGAAAATTTAGTTGATGGTTATAATCATAGTTTCCATCGTAGTATTCAGAGAACTCCTATTAAAAAAAACAAACGTACATTTGAAAAAGGGTATTTACCAAATTGGACAAAAAAGTTATTTAAAATTACTCATGTAAAACATACAATACCACCACTTATAAACTTGGAGATATGGGTGGTAAAAATATACAAGGGACATTTTATCCACAAAAAAATTCAAAGTATAAAGGATGATAAAAAAATATATCATTGAATCAATTCTTAATAGACAGTCAAGACGTGTGGGAAAGAAAAATTATTAAAGAACTTAAAGTACATTGAGAAGGTTATCCAAAGAAATTTGATAGTTGGATAGCAGAATCAGATTTGGTATAAAAAGAACATGTCATCAAATGAAACTTCATTACCTAATGAAACCACAAGTGTTGATGTACAAAGTCAACAAAGTCAACAATTTAAAATTTGTGAAAATTGTGTTGCAAAAAATCAAGTCACTTATTTCACACAGATTATTATCATTTATGGTATTATAATTACTGCCATTGCACGTTTGAGTTTACAAAGCCCTGATAAAGAATTCATTTTACGTAACACTTCTGAGTAATAGTTCTATGAATATGTTTCCAAATAATACCCAATGTTGTTTTCAAACACAATTATCTGAACCTATTCGTCTCGATAAAGAACATTGGGAAGTGGGATTAGTTGAAGTAATTTTACCTTCGGAGGCAAAAAATATATCAGATGAAGAATCACATTTTAAAATTATTGTGACAAACTCAAAAATATCAAATCGAATTAATCAAACGAGTGTGAAAAATACATTACACAAAGGATTGCTGTTGTTGAATTAAGTATTTTATCAGGTGCATATGCAAATGGTGGACATGTCATTGAAGCAATACAATCAGAAATTGACGAAAAACTTGGGGCGATTTTTAAAGAATTTAATGTGGCATTTAATCTTGGTTATTCATCTCATCAATCGTGTGTAAAAATTGTATCAAGTACTATGTGGGGAGTTGGAATTGATTTGATAGAAAGTTTAGCACAAAAAGTGGGACATAAAGATGATATGTTTCTTGTCATTTTTCCTAACACAGCAAAAGGTGCATTTAAATATAATGTTGACTTAAATATGGATTTCAATCAAATTTTTATTTATTCTGACATAGCAGATTATACATTTTTAGGCGATATTGAAGCACCAATACTACGTGTGTTACCTTTTAATTCACATAAAGAGTCTCTGCACACTCATATAGAATTTGATAATGTACATTACGTACCAGTATCAAAATCTTATTTTGATAAGATCAGCATAAATATAAATGGGAACACTGATAAACCCATTCAGTTTGCAAGTGGCAAGACAGTTGTCAAGTTGCATTTTAGACAGAGACAAAAATTAAATTTGTAAAAATGATGCCGGTGTATCAAGGTGTACCACGGCAATATGGATATGGATTAGGGTCTATTTTTTTGCACTGCAATAAGAACAGCTGCACCATTTATAAAACCAATTGCAAAACATGCATTTCAAACTTTAAAGAGAGAAGGATTAAAACATGGTTTAGAAATAGCAAATGAATTGACAAAAAACGTAAAGCACCTGAAGACATTTTATTAACTCATGGAAAAGATCTTTTGAAATCAGTTGGTGAATCTGCTTTAGGTAAAAAAAGACAAAAACAAGAACGAAAACGGCAGTCTGTGGTTCATTCTTGTAGAAGAAAGACACGTCAAAGA
This sequence comes from Pictodentalium vernedei, assembly GCA_031216915.1. Classification (NCBI taxonomy): domain Eukaryota; kingdom Metazoa; phylum Mollusca; class Scaphopoda; order Dentaliida; family Dentaliidae; genus Pictodentalium; species Pictodentalium vernedei. The sequence continues at coordinate 205,988,084 of CM062297.1, read as the reverse complement.
CAAGCTTATTCAAAACGAATATCATGACCACTTGATATATTTGATTAAATCATGATGTTACATGGATTTTGGGAGTAGTTTTGATCCAGATAATGTATCAACAACATCAAATGGTATAGAAAATATTGGTGAAATTGAACAATTTCCTTTTGCATCTTTAAATAATTCTTCACCAATAGAATTTTTCTTTCCAAGACAAACAACCAAGTGGTCAGATCTTGCAGCATCTACACTTGAAGTTCAATTCAAAATTACAAAACAAGATGGGAGTGTTTTGGGTGGAGATACACAAATTGCTCCTATCAATAATTTTTTTCATAGCATGTTCAGTAAAATTGATGTTACACTGAACAACCATCCTATCACCACCAATACAGATCTTTATCCTTATAGAGGATTTTTTTGGTGAAATTTCCTAGTTATTCAAGAGATGTGAAAAAACACATTTAGCATCTAGTGAGATGTGGTATACAGGTACTCCTGAATACCACACAGAAACAAGTAAAGCTTCATCTAACAAAGGTTTGACTGAACGAGCCAAATTAATTGGTGGTAGCAAAAATGTACAACTAAAAGGTAAATTGCATTTAGATCTATTTGTGCAAGATAAGTATTTACCAAATGGTGTAGAAATGAGAATTAAATTGAACCATGCTCCAACTAAATTTTGTTTGATTGGTAATGAAAATGGAAAAGTAGAAATCCCCCCAAAAACATATTCAGAATACCGGCATTGGATTTATTTCCAAAATTTGCGAATGATCTTAATGCACAAATAGATCAAACAAATTATAAAATGCCCATAAGACGTAGTGAAATTAAAACTTTTACTATTGGAAGTGATCTGCATTTAAAAATAGAAGACTATCTGTTTCATAAACAGATGCCAAAACGAATTATTCTTGGTTTAGTTAGTAATCAAGATGTAAATGGAGATATTGGCACTAATCCATTTGATTTTCAACATTTTGATTTGAATGAGTTGGAAATCACAATAGATGGACCTTCCATTAAAGCACGTCCCTTTGAACCGAATTTCGAAGGTGGACTTATCTCAATTCATGTTTATCATTATTTGAAGCTATGGGCTATTTTGGACAAAATCAATCATTTAATTTATCAGTGCAGGATTATGCAAAAGGGAATACCCTTTGGGGTATTGATTTGACACCTGATCAGAGTAGTAGTGGGCCATTGGCTAACCCTATAAAGTCTGGCGATCTTAGGTTCGAACTTCAGTTTGCTCAAGCTCTTCCAGAGGTGATCAACATTGTTGTCTATGCAGAATTTGATAGTGAGATAGAAATCAACAAATTCAGAGAAGTGATATTTGACTATTAAACAAGATGATTCAGGATGAACATTGCAAGATGTGTAAAGAAAAAATACAAACATTATTTCAAGAATGTATAGTGACAGAACTGACAAAATCCATTAAACAGAAAATGGAAAATATCTGTGAAGAATATCGGACAAACACAACAACATTAATAGATATATACATTGCAGAATGTTTACAGAAAGTGTGTCCAGTGACTATACTATATAATCTACACAAGAGAGCAAGAAAAATAAACATATTAGAATATTGTGCTCATATGGACTTTGAAATAGAATGCCAAAAAGACATTCAAAAGTGGGCAGATTTAGTTGAAAGAGACTGGTCATATTATACAGCATATCTTGATTAACGGCTCTGTGCCAACCATATTTCACGGCTAAGAAGATGGAAACCATACAATTACGAATTATACTTGACAGTTCTCAAAAGTTATCATCCTTAAATGGAAAAGTATGTTCAAAAGACTTGTTACCAAAACGAAAACCTAAACACAGCCAAGCATATATTGTGAACACAGATTCATCGAAAGAACCAGGAGAACATTGGATAGCAATATATTTTAAACACAATCGTTCTGCTATCTACATTGATTCATATTGTTTACCACCAATGGATAGAGACATGTACAATTTCATAGTGAAAAACAGAGATTCCTGGACAATAAATACAATGAGACTATAAAGTGAATTTACTGTTGTGCGTGGAATGTACTGTATATTTGGTTTAGACCATCTTGCAAGAGGATATGATTTAGAGACAGTTCTTACTATCAAATTCGATCCAAGAAATTTCCAAGAGAATGATAGAGATATTCGGCGATGGTTTGAGCAAACTTCCAGATATTATTTGAAATAACTTTAATAATAAATATCAGGTGTCAAAACAATCCCACAGAGGTAAATTTTTACATTTATGACTTTTTAGTTTTTCAAGTTTTGTTAAAGTTATTCATCTATTATATAATTCTCGCCAGACATTTGTGTAACAGAGAGATAGGTTTTTTAGTTATTTTTTATATTTGTTTTCAAAATCAGATAACTTTTCTATCTGACTCCCAAGACTTTTTTCGAAAAAAATCTTGGATGTCAAATAAAACTAGCATAAAAAAATCTTGATGTAAATAGGTTTTCTCGTGGATAGGCAAACTCAGATCTCGGTGTATATACGTTCAGTACATCACATTATAATGATTCAACTTTAAATAATTTTTTGTTATTTGTTAAAACTTCTATGACAGTTTTGTCGATTATGTGAGGTTTGTCCTATAATTCCTTTTTATCACCGTCTCCTACATTTCCAATCAGTAAAACAGAGTGAAGGGTCACTTCTCTTTTTTACTGTGAGCACTAGGTTAATATTGTATGCATCTCTATCAAATTTCATATTTTGAAAAAACTCCTTTCAAAATATGAAAAGTTGATGGACAATCATATAATCTTAAATATTTTTACACCTAAGAACAACTGTCACAGAAAGTTGGACCACAACGCATGCCATCAAGTTTTTTTCATTTTGTTTTTTCTTCTTAGCTTTTCTAAAAAAGCAGAGAAGTAGAAACAAGATATCCTAAAAGAAGTTTGGAATAAGAAATGTTGCAATTACCCTCCGTGATTATCTTTGGGGAAAAACAGTGATGACAAATACAGATTTAACAGTGAAAACTCCCATGGACATTGGTTTGCCAGAGAAAATCCAGGTCTGGGTACATAAAATATTTCCTTATAAAATAAAAACTTGCAAAATAGAAAAATAATTTGCAAATTCCAAAAATATTTTCTTAGAAAATATTTTTTGTGTTTGCAAATTTATTTTTACAAAAAACTTTTTCATAAAATTTATGAAAAAAGTTTTTTTGTAAAAATAATTTGCGAACACAAAATATATTTTTTAGAAAATATTTTTTGTGTTTGCAAATTATTTTTCTATTTTCCAAACACGAAAATATTTAAGCTAAACAAAAAATAATTTGCAAAACTCAAAAAACATTTAAGCTAAACAAATATTAATTTGCAAACACAAAAAATAAATTGATGTACAGTGGAAACTTATAAGCCAAAAAATGTACTATAGGAGCTGGTCATAAGCATGATGCGAGGGGCACTATAGACACAAGCATTTTTAACACTGAATTTCCCATAGGATCCATAGGGTTAGTGTTAAATTGTGAAACTTATAGACCCAAGATTTTTAACACTGAGTTTCCCATAGGGTCCATAGGGGTAGTGTTAAATTGTGAAACTTACAGACCCAAGAACGTGTACACCCAAACTTATAGGGACAAACCTGAATGCACTGTGCCACCAGTGCATTCAGGTTTGTCCCTATAAGTTTGGGTCTATAAATTTCACAATTTAACACTAACCCTATGGACCCTATGGGAAACTCAGTGTTAAAAATCTTGGGTCTATAAGTTTCACAATTTAACACTAACCCTATGGACCCCATGGGAAATTCAGTGTTAAAAAGTCCTGTGTCTATAGCGCCACCCCTAACTACTTGTGCATAAACTGATCAATCTATCTTACAGGAAAAGAACTAGACTAGTGACCCATATGTTCTCTCGTCACTTAGTTTAACTAGCAAATGGGCTAATACGTTATGTTCTCCCACCACTAAGGTACCGAGACATGTATAATGTCGTGTGAGACAGCTGGAAGAGGTATGCTGTCTCACCCCACCCACTTGACAGCAATCTCACCCCACCCACTTGACAGCAATCTCACCCCACCCACGTGACTAACCTATATTGGCTTATTAGCATATTTAATGAGCGTAGGTCTAATCAATCATTGCATGTTCTTCTGTAAACAAACAACACGTTGTCACGTTTCGGAAATATTAGCAGACGAACATTTGTCGAAGAAAATAGAAATAAAAACACAGCCCGCAAAACCAAAAGACACTTTACATTATTACATGAATTTCTGGATGAACCTCAATATGAGTGGAGAGAGTTGCACAAAATTCCCGTCGAAAAGTTATGCGAATACATAATATGACGTCATCGGAAAGTGTCTATGTTCATTCCACTAGAAATCTTTAGACCCTATCTTGCGGGTGTTGAGATTTAATTTTGTGTGGTATATACGGAACTTTTTTGTGCTCTTTCCGATTAGCAAATTCGTTTTTTTCAGAAATGGACAAAATTGTTCGATATAGCTGCACGCGCCCCTGAATTACTTTTGATGATGTCAGGCTGTTTGGTGGGGGGAGAAAAATTATCCCTGATGGGGCAAGTTTGAGATGGGAAAATCTCACCATCGAGACAAGATATTTGGTCCAGACACTCGGCAAGCCTCGTGTCTGGCCCAGATATATTGCCCTCGAATGAGATTTCCCCATATCACACCCTCACCCACCAGGGATTATTATGATCCCCGATGAGTCTGGAGGTGGGATGGGGAAATCTCACCCGAGGGGCAAGATATCTGAACAAGACCCGAGGCTTTCTGGGGGTGTGGTTCAAATATCTTGCCCCGAGGGTGAGATTTCCCCATTCCCACCTTCAGACTCATCGAGGATGATTTTTCTCCCCACACACGAGGATTACGTCATTATAGATAATTGGCGGTCACGTGCTGTCATACCCAATTTATCAAGTCGAAGTCCTTTCGAAAAACGAACAATTTCATCGGAAAGATCGTACAAAAGTTAGGTATATACCACAGTAATACACTAAAAAATTGATTTGTAACACTGTGTCAAGATCGATTCAAATTTGTCCGAGTTAAGGGTTAATCGTCAGGGATTGTAAATAATTAATTTGATACGTTTGCTTGTAAAAGCCGCAAATAGACACTGGGTACAAATTATTGTAGGCTATCTCTCTTTGAGAGGACTAATGGTTCCCCGCTGCGACGTTTAAAACTACGATACAACTTGTCTCTGAAAGTCCCTAATAGTAATTCGTTACTGTCAGCCGCAGATGGTGTTTCACGTTATGTGGCCCTCAAATAAGCGTCATCCCCGTAGTTCTAAACGTCAGACTCACGATCTTACAAAGAGATATCTCATCTATCTTAATAACGTTGTCCAATATCACAGAGGAACCGACTTAATGATTAATTAGACACGAAAATGCAATGTAATGAGAGACTAATCGTCGGTAGTCAGTCGACCACGGATTGAGTCAGTAATCCGACAGAAAGAGGGATTGGAGCTCTAGCCATTGGGGCTGTCATTTGTAGAAATTAATTGTGGAGACAAGGTTGCTAGGTTAAGTGACGCGACGCATAGACAAAGTGTAGAGTAGTAAAGAGCTGTCGAGAGCTCGAAAAATGAACTTAATCGAAGCTGTTGAGAGCTCGAACATTTGATTTAAACTAAGAGCTTAGGGTGAGCTAAGTTGAGACCGGCAAATTAGATGTATGAACTTTATTTGTTTAAACGGTATACGGAGATTGTTGTCAACGGAGACTGGTGTAGAAGGCGAGTGGTTAAATCCGTGGAGTGAAGTGACTATGATATCGAATGTGTAAAATTTAGTTAGACAGAGTTGGTTACAGTTGACTGACAATTTAGCGTATTTGAAGGCTGAGCGACGTAAAATAGACAATACGTTATGTACGCAATCGCTTGAGAAGTGAAGAGGAAACCCAGGAGTGAGGAACAACCAGACGCATCTAGACAACAGCATCGAACACGGGGTACCCCGGAAAGAGCTCGAACTTTATGGGGGAAATTCATATATGCTTTGTTTGTGTGTATTCTTCGATTGTTCATTGATGCGTATATGTGAGTACATAGTGTTATTTTTATTTCAATTAAATTATACTCAAATGATCCACGGACGGTTATCTTTTTAAATATCAAATCACGGACACCTTAAGATGACGAATCTGCCCCAACAAAAACCACAACACCGCGAGGCCGAGAGACGTATGTTCACTCGAAAGCCCGGCTGTCCACTCTGAGTACGGCCGAGCTCTAGAGTGATCATAAATCTAACATATCTGACCCAACGTGTTGTGACACACTGTCCGTTGAGGGGTTAATGAATTTGCGCGTGTCAAATTCTAATGTAAAGGGCATTGTGAGATTATTGATCGATCGATAAATTCGCGCAGAGAAACATGGGGTTGAAACAAATCAAGTTTAATATTTGAATAATAATTAAATATTGAGTCTATATCAACAAGGAACAGGTAAATAGGTAATAAACGAACACAATTTAAGAAGCGTGAAGCCATTTTGTTTATTTACAATTGTGCAGACGATGATGAAATAGTTCCGGCGACCTAATAAAATATGCAAATGAGTCTGTCACGTGGGATGGGTGGGATAGAAGTATCCCACCCTGCTGTCTCCCCCGGGACACGCGAATGTTTCACGTATAATGGGGGGGGGGGGGAGAAAATAATGTTCTCATTATGAAATTGGCTTCCGTTTTGACTCGTCCACCGGACGAGTCAATACGGAAGCCAATTTCAAAATGAGAACACAGCAATGATTAGATGAACTTTATTAATTTGTTACCTATTTATGTTTTTCTCTGACTCAATAAACTTAGCAACTGGTTCCCCTGAGCCCTAAGAATGATGAAAGGGAAGATAGGCTGAACTGAATGGAGATGCTTGCAGAGAGGGCTTTTTGTGGTGAGGTGTGTTGCACAAACTATAGCGGTTTTTCCAAGTCAAGGAGCCTGAAATGTTATTTACTATATGTTCCCATAGAAAAACTGGACCGAAACAGATTTTTTTCCTGAAACTGGACCGAAACTCAAACCAAATTCGAAAAATCAAAACCTCCAGCTCTAAACTGTGGTCAATACAATCAGGTTATTACAAACCTTATACAACATGGAATAGTGCGCTATTCAGTCAATGTGCAAACGTGAGAGAATGTGATGAGTCGGGTAATGCATCTCATTTTGTAAACCATGTTCATGTACAGTACAGTCGCCGTGGCCTAGTCGTAATCCACAAACGGGCAGTAAAGTCCACGCATGCGTTTACCAGGTAATGTACCGGGTGCTGCATTAATTAAATTTTTGATGATTATTTCTATTATTAGTGTTTGGAATCTAATATTATTGCAAACGTGGAAATATTGGCCACCCGTGGTAAGTGTCCAGTCCACGGTGGATGTGTGTGGAAATATTGTCCACCCGTGGAACGTGACCAGTCCATGGCGGCTGTGCTGTCAACTGGTAAACTCATATGCAACCAGTGCTGTTACGGGCTGTTTATTTACCCACTTTTCGCGGAGTTTGCACGCAGATGACCGTTAATTTTATGTGACGTCCATTCACTCATAAAGTTATCCATAAATTTGTGTGTTCCAGTTATAGATATTCCAGTCAATAAGTATTCAATTCGCCTCAAAAACAGCAATATATTATCACAATTCGCGGAACTACGCGGCGTAATCATATAACTACATCTGTGATAAATCTTCATTCAGAATTATTTAGTGAACAAATATGTCTCATGGTATTGGTAAAGTCATTAAGGATTCTGTCAGATCAAGTGTCGATTGAGAAACATTTCTGACGTTGATTCAAAGAAAACGATTGTTTAAACTACTTTTTAGATTCAATCGTTCAGAATATTTCAGTTTGTCAGAAAACGAACCATAGGTAGCTACGTGTCGCAGGTGTGTGTGTGGGGGTGGGGGTGGGGTGGTGGAATGGGGGTGTGTGGGGTGGGGGTGTGTGGAGGGGGGGTCACTCCCCCAATCCTGGCCAAAATTTCCCATAGTTGGAAATTCGGAGGGCAAGTCATGAGTAGTTTGACATTACATCTATCTGGATTTTAGAGCTTCTTTGGTGATGTTGATGTCTCCTTTACTTCCCAAAATTCCAACTCGATTTCAAATCGGCAAAAATTCCAACTGTTACTATTTACAACTACAGTGTACGCAATATCGGGCTTCATAAGTATCCATGATGTCAATCGGTACGAGATTTCTATAGTACGTTTACTTATCGTTAAAAAAATCCTCGAAATGCTCTTCAATAAAATCGCATCATGTAAAGTCGTTATCCTGAGTTAATTCCATCATTCACAGTTACAAAATGGTGAAACATCGAAAACTGATAATTCCTGCATAAGATCTGATTTAATGTTAGGAGGGTGCGAATTGCTCAAAGTTCTCAGCTTAAGCATTTGTTTAGTTCATATTCAAATCCCAGAATAATAGCAATTAATAACAACCTAATAATTCTATCATAAATGTGTTGGTATTTCAGTTACTAGAATCAATTTTATGCACCCTTTTATTCACTACCCTACCCCCCCCCCCCAACCGGAAACATCCATCCACGTCCCTGACAGTCGGTAAAGTGAAAAGACGATGGACTATTTAAAGGCTAGACTGGTTCCAGGCCATAAAAGCATCGAATTCCTTACGAAATGTGAATGTGGACCGAGACTTTGGTCAGTGGCGGCGCCAGAGTTACAAATGTGAGGGGGTACAGTTGGGGAGTGTGCAGCGCCGAGTTGGGGTGGGTTTCGGGGGAGGGGGGGGGGGGTCCTCTCTCTAAGTTGAGAAAATTTTTAACTGTTTTTGCACCAAAATCATGCGAATATGGATATCATTGGAACCGACTGAACAAGCCGGTTCCAATGATATTGCATGATTTCACTGAGTTATACCTTTGAGAATTTTTCTAAAATATTAAATTTTATTTATTTTTTAAAATTGCTGTAGGCTGAATTCCAAACGGATGCCTTGCACGCTCTCGATTCTAGCATTCGTCGAATACTCTTAAGCACTATGTTTCAGTCCATTTAAACGCGACATGCCTTGTTGCAATTTGAACCCTCGACTCTTGTTTGTTGTTTGCAGCTAGCGTGTGTGTGCTGGGACGGGGGGGGGGGGGGGGGGGGGGGGGGTGGGGGGGTGGGGGGGGGGGGGTCTAAACATAATTTCAAAATGTCTCTAATTTAGTGCACTTAGGAATATGGGATTAAGCATACCATACCGGCCTTTACACCGCAACGTTCAATACAACAAAAATTAAAATGATAGTATTGTTTTACTACGCTTGGCGAAAAAAGTGTACCCCCACATACCTCTCCATGGTGCCGCCACTGAGTTTGGTATACCAACACAAATACGAACATTTCATTGTCTTTTCCTTTATAATTTCTTCACGATACCGTGTACTTGGAGAAATGCTGGAAAAACGAAACAGACAGAAAACCGGCACCGACTCATCACATCTCTAGCTTCGAAGACCGCCACCCCAGCTCTCCCCTCTCACCCTCTCCACAAAAGTTCTGTGGTTCCAGTGGACGTTTGCTTGTTGGTCTTCTGTTACAAAAATTCCTGACGAACATTGTAGATTATATCGGGCGATCGAAGAACGAATTTACAATTTAACTGTCAAATTTAGTTTGAAATAACATTGAATTCGGATCAAACTAGGCGAAATATACGGATCAGTTAAACTGATGGAAATAACTGCTAGTTCCCTTGTGTTTCGGGAAATTGATTGCTTTCATCACCAACATATGCGTAGCAGTTTCTCGAAAGGTTTTCCCCACAAATCCTTGGGATAATTTCTCAGAATACGTTCAAAACATTAAAGATATTCCTTAAAGCTGTTTTTGATTTTTGCCCCAAACCGGAAATGCATTGTAAATAATTTATTTAAACAAATTTTGTTTAATCCAAAGTAGATCGGGATTGATGAACAGGCTAGAGTTTGTACTAACATCGTTCTCTAAAAGACTGATTAACAATGTCAACAAACACGTGTACAAGAGCGTGTGCACGTTTCGGTTGAATGTTTTCTTATCTTATTTGTCAAGATATAATTTTACTGAACTGAAGTAATTCAACTGGACTACCCAGCTCGCGGCGTGGGGCATGCTCACTGGTGATTATGGTGTTTCCTTAAAAATGTCCTTGTATCATCTTTGATTCATCTTACTTTACACTTTCGCCTTTTTGTTTTTGTTTTTTTGGGGTGGTAGTCACTGCAAGTTTTCTCCGTTAACATGTATGGAATATGGAGATTTAATACCTGGATGTCGGCTTTAAACACCGAGCTGCAGGCGAGGTGTTTAAATGAGACATCCAGGTATTAAATCTCCATATACCATACATGTTGACGGAGATAACGTTTTTACCCCGTTTGAAACACAATAGAAGCATGGGGGCGAAAAATTTGTGGACGCATTTCTCACGCTCCGTAATTATTGGGGCCAAATTCGTGAATAACTGTTTTGTTTTCACACACAAAAGACAACAGATAGAGTTACATCCATTGGGTCGTTTAGGAAACCGAGTAAACAGTATTTTGTTTACATATCGTCCCCCGAGATGCAATGTGTTCTATGTGCCCAATGGCACATAGAACACATTGGAACTGAGGGGATAATATTTGCTCCTATTTTATTTTTCTCAAGTTGTTTCATTTAATTATTCGCCTATTTAATTTATAACAGCGAAATATGATCGAATTGTCGGAAATCTGATGATATTTGTGACTATTTTCATGTTGTTTGGTTCGATTCATATATCGAGGCGAGCAAAAGCGGAAAGCTTTCATTTAAACCATATACCCCCGATGTTTCGCGTGCGCTTATACCCTGGATGTTGTATGCTCTCGTATACCTTGGAGATTGGGTGCACCCTTTACCATGGTTTTTTGTCCAGAGCATTCTGACCAATCAAAAGACAGAATTTTATCGGGATATAGGGACAACAACTTTTATACCATGATGACCTACCACGATGACCTATTCTACTATAAATGGAAAGCCTATGACATAAATTTTAGCTTTATACATCAACTGTGGTGAACACACCAGCAATGGGATTTCAGTAGTTAAAATTTACACCAACAGTGGAACTACATCCAACTTGACCTTTGGTGACGACGACCTGAATGTGAACTTGTCTAAATTTATCGCACGTCTCCTTGTGAAATGTGAAAAACTGGCAATTATTTATTATGTTTTTAAACGAGTTGACCCCATAAAACACCCAAAATTAACAAACATGCATTGTCTCATGTTAATAAAGCACCCATAACTCGAAATAGTATGTTATTATGCTATTAAAATGAAAAGGGCCCTGTCTCTTTTTCTATTTCGTTTCGGTGATAAAATTGACAGAGGAAGTACCGCCCACCGATGGTCATTTAACCCTTTACCTAACGTGAAAAGCAGACGACACTTGCAAAAATAATTCTTGAATAACTAATTTTTTTCATTTTTTGTCTCAAAAACATAGGTTATGACCCCTCGTTGGAACGAGCTCGACGAGCTCGTTCCAACGAGGGGTCATAACCTATGTTTTTGAGACAAAAAATGAAAAAAATAGTGAAAATTAATTTGCGATTTTTGAGAATAGCGCTGGCCAGTTTTGGCCGTTACGTTAGGTAAAGGGTTAAACAAAACAGATTCGCACGTATGTACGTCAGCTGCTCAGTACAATCGAGAAAAATAATAGCGACTATTAATAATCTGACGATCATGGTATAATAAAATATACCCAAAGTAGCTTGGTGTACCAAATGTTCACCACTCGTGGTGAAGTGGTGGTAACTGCGCGCCGAGGGCTCGCAGTTAACACCACTTCTCCACGCGCGGTGAACATTTAGTACACCAAGCTACTATGGATAGATTCTATATAAAATACATGATAGGAACCAAGTTTTCAACTGACGTGAAGACCCCTCGTCCACTGAGTATTCCCATGTTTGTTTTATTGGGGGAACAACAATACAGTGTGTAAATCAGTTAACAACCTAGCTGTCAGTACTCATGCAGCTGAACAACCTGTAGCCAGTTGTAACACCCCCCCCCCCCCCTCCAATGCGGCTAGCTGTCACTCACTACACGCCGTTAAGCTGCTTGAATTCACGAATAACTCCAATGAGGCCAGCAACTCAATACCCAGCGAAAATGTGGAAACGTTTCTCTTAAAGGGAGATAAAGCAACTGATGGAAACTTATTTCTCCTGGTTTTCTGTGCACCACCGAAGGATATGTTATCCGCATTCGTCTCATCGAGATACACAAGGTATCGACTGAAGATAAGGCAGAGCGAAAGTCATCAGAAGAAAGTTGCATCCTACAAATCCAACGCAACTGCCTTTCAAATATCATCTTTGCTACCCCCCCCCCCCCCCCCCCAAATTGGCTAGACCATCCTCATTATAGAAGCCTGACTACGCACCTGGCCGACAGTCAGCTGGTTTCAGATTTTATCTTCTATAAGGTTGCAGGTAAATGGTCTTTCTAAACATTTCCATCTGCAACTTAACCCTTTGAACTTTGGTACCAAGCCTCTGGGCTGCACGTTGAAAATATTTATTTATTGCATGGTCCACCAATGTTTACTGAACAGCCATCCTATTTAATAACGTTATGGCGTATCATGTTTCTGGCCGGAAAAGCAGCCGCGAGGGTTCAAAGGGCTAATATAACATATTTCTTGATACACTAGGTTAATGTAAATAGAAGATGTATCAGCTATTCGTTGTCGTAGATATTCATTAGTTTTTTTTTATTAAAATATGATTTTTCTTAAATCTATACATAAACACGGACATTTTTCAGCGGATTTCATCTTTCGTGGATGAATAACTCTCTCATTCCTGTTTTTATCAGGGGCGTCAAAGATACGGGGTACTGAAAGAGGCGGGGTGCATGAGTGGCTCCGGACACTTTGCTCTCTGATGGGGGCTGATTGGTAAAGGTTCCCCCGGATTGTTAAAAAAAAGAGAACGGAGGAACACGATTGTCGAAATAGTCGCACGTAGATATATTCGCAAATATGTTGTAGATACCTGTTGCCGTGTCGCACCTTACCAGCAAATCGATAACATCTGTTACCAATATCAACGTATGACGTATGTGGCACCACCTGGCATGGCTTCGATTACTGGAGTCGAAGATAATCATCATCGATTTATGACACCCCTGAAATGAGTCATGTGCGCCAGTAGGTAAAATCAGTAATCCCTTGCCACACCAGTTTTTCTTCTGTTTCATCAACCATGAAATTGATTACAAATGGTGTACTTGGACCCTGGTGAAATGTGTATACTGGAATGATAATTTCGTATTCTTTGCAAATATACTACTCAAAGTTTACTAAGCACCAAGTATATCCAAATACCTGTTTTACGTTTTAGTTGAAATATTGTAATGAAAAGTGTATATATTTTCTATTTAATTATATCGTTAATGATTTAAGAACAGAAATTAAGATTTTATTTGTGTTTGACATTATTTTTTATCTTTTGAATACGATAACCATGGAAAATGGATATTATTGGTAAAAGAGGCAATTTTTCAATTTGCCAAAAAGTTGACGGAGCGAACTGGTATGGGTTCAATATCAAGTATGCGACCCATTACTGTTAATAACAGCTTGACAACGCCTTCTCATGCTCCCATTCAGGTTCCTGGTGGTCCTTTGTGGGATGCTGTCCCATTCTTGGACCAGCATGGCACCAAGCTCCTGGACACTTCTTGGCTGGACTGGACGGGCTGAAATTGCAAACTGCAACTCATTCCAGACATGTTCGATTGGATTGAGGTCAGGGGATCTTGCTGGCCAGTCCATACGCTCAATCCCCTCCCTCTGCCGGCACTCCCCGACAGCATGAACAACATGCGGACGGGCATTATCGTCCATCAGAATGAATCTATCATCCACTGCACCTGCATACAATCTGACGCGGACATCCAGGATCTCATCAATATACCGTTGTGCAGTCAATGTACCACGTTCAAGGACACAAATCTCTGTATGCCCATCCCAGCTGATGCCGCCGCAGACCATGATTGACCCTCCACCATAGCGGTCATGTGCAGCAATGCTGGCTGCATGGAATCGCTCTCCTGATCTTCTCCATACCTTAGAACGCCTATTTGTGTGGTCTAGGCAGTACCACGACTCGTCTGTAAAAAGGACAGGTCGCCAATCTTCTCTGGTCCACCCAACGTGGTCCATGGCCCATTCATATCGTGCCTGGCGATGGTGGTGGTTCTGGGACAGCGGAATGCTAATACATGGTCTTTTCGATCGGAGGCCACCTTCGGATGCATTCTGAAGGTCACTGCGAAGCTGGTTGCTGTGGCAAAGCGGTTCCTACGGGCCTGAATGATCAAAAACCGGTCTTCAGCTGCAGATGTTGCTCTGTCTTTGCCACCACCATGTCGTCTTAATGGTGTGCCATACTGTTGAAATCTTGCCCAGGCTCTGATGATCACCGTATGGTTCACACCATGGGTCTCGCCAACCTGACGATGAGTAGCCCCTTACTCCACCATCCCTACAGCCCGCCACATGTCTGCTTCAGACAAATGTCTTCTTACATTTGCATTTGCCATATTCAATAATTAAATCACAAGGGTTTGTGTTGAAATGAAGATTGTATACCCTATACATGCCATGTACATGTAGCCAGAACACGAAAACATCATGAAAATCAAGGGGTACATGCTTTCCATGACTGTCACGAGACGTCTGCCTGTTAAGAGAGCTAATGTAAACACTGGAGACCATCTCAATACATTCCTCAATCATATCCACCAAAACTATTGCAAATATGTCACAAGCAAATTTCACAATGATGTGTCAAATATTTGGGTGCTTAGCAAACTTTGAGTAGTATACTTCATATTCAACCAAAATCAAATAATAGTTTTTTAACTCTTGAACATGAAAAAAAAACGCGCACAACACTCTCCAATAATTTGTAATAAAACAAATTTATATAAACAAAATATTATTTGTGTTTGACTGAATATGAAACAAACCAAGGAAAGTGTTTGCTTTTGCTCTAGTATCCTCATTTTTGAGCACCCTGATAGTGGTTTCTTTCTCTTAACCCCTTTACCTAACATGAAAAGCAGACGACACTTGCAAAAAAAATTCTTGAATAACTAAATTTTTTTCATTTTTTGTCTCAAAAACATAGGTTATGACCCCTCGTTGGAACGAGCTCGACGAGCTCGTTCCAACGAGGGGTCATAACCTATGTTTTTGAGACAAAAAATGAAAATATTTTGAAAATTAATTGGCGATTTTTGAGAATAGCGTTGGCCGGTTTTGGCCGTTACGTTGGGTAAAGGGTTAAGCAGTTAAGCAGTTTTGACAGGAGGATTATATAAGTATGTTAAGCTGCGATAACATTTGGCTCAACGGTTGTTACTGAGCACTATTCAAAAGAAAATATGAATTGAGATTAAAACTTTAAAAATTCGAAAAATAATAACAAAACAAATGACCACAAAGTATCAACGCGCTGTTTGATTTCGTGCATCATAAGACGTACAAAGGTATCAACGCGCTGTTTGATTTCGGTGCATCATAAGACGTACAAAGGTATCAACGCGCTGTTTGATTTCGTGCATCATAAGACGTACAAAGGTATCGACGCGCTGTTTGATTTCGTGCATCATAAGACGTACAAAGGTATCAAAGGGTTAACTCTTCCAACATCTGTCATTGAACTAGTATGGAGCTACCATCGGGGTGCAAATGGTTATAAATATAGAGGATATTCACGAAAATTTGATGAATCCCGAAAATATCTCGTGAGTGGCTACAAAGAAATATGAGGATATTCACGAGCGACGCACTCGCGAGTGAAGATCCTCATATTTCTTGTAGCCACGAACGAGATATTTTCGGTATTCATCAAATTTTCGTGAATTTTCTTTTTATTTAATGCTCTACGACTACAAACTCTCCAATTTGTGGCCTTTATTTGCCATTAAGGCGCAAAATTTATGTGCCGAACGGGCGTCCATACAAAAATTACAACAACCAAACTCCAACCATTGGAATGTGTGAATATCCGCACAAAAAGTAGTCCCGTCTTATTTCTCCCCTAACTTTACGATTTACCAAGGGCTGGCGAATTGAAATAATCGCAATGTGTTTCGAAGAAATAGAACAATAACAAAAAACACCACTTTCTTATTTTCAATAACAAGACACGTCATTTTATTTTTTTTTGAACTCAATGCACTGAAGACGTGTGAAGTTGAACTGAAGAAATTTGAAAGTGATTTCGGCTTTTCGCTGGAAGGTGAATGAGAAAGTCAAACTTTGAAACCGCTGATTTAATGAATTGATTTAGTCACTGTCACTATCAATTATTCGAATTCGTTTGTATTTGGGACTCTGGAATTCATTACTGATGTGCTGACTCGTTTAAAGTACATGTGATTCGTCATCCGAACCTACGATGAAATATCGATTTCTAAATATCATTTTGATATTTCGTTTTGCCGACCGACAGGGGAATATGACTTAATTTTTCAGCGTGAATTGATGCCTGAGCATTAAATAAATAAATGTA
This sequence comes from Pictodentalium vernedei, assembly GCA_031216915.1. Lineage (NCBI taxonomy): Eukaryota > Metazoa > Mollusca > Scaphopoda > Dentaliida > Dentaliidae > Pictodentalium > Pictodentalium vernedei. The sequence continues at coordinate 205,971,465 of CM062297.1, read as the reverse complement.
TTTGATTGTAGTTTAATGTAGAGTGATTGCACTTTCCATCACCACTTTACCAACTGTCCTTTCCATAACCCCCCAATGGTAAATAAACACTGGAATAATACAAAATCAAAAAAATATCTTGTAGTTTTCAGCTCCTGATTACGTGTAATATATTTAACTTCGCCGTCGTTACGTTTCTGTGATTTTAGCTCGCTCAAAAATTATATGAACGATTTTTTTAATTCTCTATGGAAATTTGTGTGTATTTTCGGAAGAGCGTCCATTTTGCAACAATGCACAAGTGACGTAACTGGGACGGTCCATTTGAGGACAGGTGAAATTTGAATTTTCACGGCTTGCCTTTGCAGAAGGCGTGTTTTGACGAAGTTGGAATATCAGTTAGTCGTGATGATGGTTCAAAATAAAACTCAAGTCTTGTTCAAAACGCGTTAGTGCATTAGTGAATAAATAAAATATACATGTATTGTAGTCGTGACGTAAATTATTTAATTAATTCATGCCGTACCAGTTTTCCAAATTTGTCATGTCTTGCCGACAACTGCCCTCAGTAGTATGTTGCTACAGACCTCCATTTAGGCTTTGATTAAAACAGCACCGTGTGAAATCCGGGGCCCGTTACTTTCGGTTTGGCACAGGAGTCCGAATTTCTTGAGTTTGGACAGCCCCCATCCAAATATGGCCTAAAAGACCTTGGTTTTAATTTTTTACCTTTGTCACGTCCTTTGAATTCGGACTCCAACCCCCCCCCCCCCCCCCCCCCCCCCCCCACACACACACACAAAATTCTGATTTCTGCGTCAAATAATAAAGAAGGAGGTGTATCGTGAATCCAGGTTGGATAGATTCCAGGGCCGAGGAAAGGGTGGGGGTTGGGGGAGGGGTGTTATTGCTTTTAATGTTTAGAAGTCACTGCTAAACAACAAGAAAACCATGAGATAGTTGGAAGGGGAGATATATCCTCTCATTTTTAACTGCTCAGTTTTCAACAAATTTACTAGAGAACCTTAGGCTAAATACTCAGTTTCAAAACGAAACACAGAAAAAGGCAGAATTTAAATGAATTAATTTCGCCATCGGAAACTGGTGCGTTCTCGCCACAATCAATTGGTGCCGTTTTCGCTCACTCGGTGCCGTTTACTCCAGGTGCCGTTTTCACACGGTGCCGTTTTCGCTATAACCCGACACAAGTCAAAGTAACCAATTTTCTTTTAAGAAAGTATATAACTAATAGCATGAGAGAATTGGCATCTTCGAATACAACCCTGACGACTACGTATAATCACTAGAAAGTTTATTGGAAATTGTAGGGGGTGGGGGGGGGGGGTGGGCATCACGAATACGTCACGACGTGATAACGCTAGTAGTATGTCATGTTCCCCTACAGGTGGAGGTTGCAGGACCTCGGTGCAGGACCTCGGAAGAGACGTCATGTCACGTGACGTAGTGGCGCCATGTTGTGTTGTCATGGTAACCCGCGTGAGCGGCCATGTTGTGACGTCATCTCCATAGTGATACGTGAGGTGAGTGCGCATGCGCAGCGCGTGTTGTTAGGGTGATACGAGCTTCCATCGTCCATTTTGTATACTGAAGCCGCCATCTTGGTTTCTATGGTAGCACGTGATTGCTATGTTACCTGAGGCCTACAATAAGACAGGGTATGTTCGGAGGGTATGTTCGATTGAATCGGAGTATTTTCTGGGAACGACTTCCTGGATAATTACCACAAACAACCCGACAATCCCTCCAAATCCACCAAAATCCCCCCAAAATCACCGAAATTGACTTTTATTTCCCCAATTTATCGGCTTAGCAACGTAGTGCTATAGTACTAAGGGGGTACCGGGGGTGCGTTCGATGAACAGGAGTAATGTTCTGGCTTAGAATTCTCCCAGAATCCCTTTTTGGATCCCTACCCCATGACGTTTTTCCCATTAAAAGATACGTTCCTTGGTCATTACCCAGAATTCTCTGCTTCTGTCTATATATGTAATAGTTATCGTTTATCTGGCCATGTTCTTTTATCTAGAGTATCTTCCAGTAACGAAGAAGCGCCTATTAGTTGGAACAGTTTACCTTATTATTACTTTATTTAGCAATTTCTGGGTCTATTCTTGTTAGTTCTGATCCTATTCCAAGCACTCTTGGTGTTTCATTTATCTAGATAATAACTAACCAATCAGATTGCTTGATTTCCCATAACCTGTATGCAGAGTTATCTCCCTTCTGTATAATAAAAGCCAATATCCAATGGCCATATCCATGGAATCCCATTTTTGCAAAACACCCTGTGGCTATGGAATCCCTTTTTTGTCGTATGAGGCCATGAGGGCTATGTAAAAGCCCTCAATGAGTCCTCATTTATTATCCCTCATAGCCTCATTGAATTTTGAGGTTATGAGAACCATTAAAAAATCCCTCAATGAGGTATAATTTACTACGACTCTTAGCCTCATTTCAGTATTTGAGGATACCTATGGCCTGGTATTGTATTATTCGAGGATACCTATCGAGGATACCTTTAGGAGAATCCCTTTTTTGTCGTATGAGGCCATGAGGGCAATGTAAAAGCCCTCAATGAGTCCTCATTTATTATCCTCATAGCCTCATTGAATTTTGAGGTTATGAGGACCATTAAAAATCCCTCAATGAGGGATTTTTAATACGACTCTTATCCTCATTTCAGTAATTGAGGATACCTATGGCCTGGTATTGTATTATTTGAGGATACCTATTGAGGATACCTATCGAGGATACCTTCTGGAGAATCCCTTTTTGTGTCGCATTAGGCTATGTAAAAACCCTCAATGGGTCTAATGTAGTCTTACCAACCAGTTCCATCTTGTCGCCAAAGCTCCAAGGCCATTACAGGTCTATGGCCTATCTGTCCTATCATTAGCTTCTACAGCAGTCTTGTTCCATTACGGCCTTGTACCAGTACTATTGGCTTCTGTTATTCTGCCCCATATCTCATCCATTACTTCTTAGCTATACCTATCTCAGTCTCGACTATAACATTGATCAAGGTTGAATCAGATTTCCCCTGTATACATTTAAGGCATTCCGTTATTGAGATTCCTAGCCGAGTCCGTAAAATTTGGATTCCGTGTTTTAACATCGACACTCAAGGGTATGGAAAGGGGCTAATAAACCCTAATTCATCAACTACAACAAGAACCCGAACATATACAACTGACAACCAAGATCGAAGGGAACACAACATAAACTATGATTTAATCTTAACGCCCAATATATGCAATACAATTTTTAACCTGAATGTACTGTAACCCCTAAATCGAACTAGTTGGAAACAACTGAACAGAACCAACTCAACTACAGTTGAACTGTTGAAGTAACAGTGAACGAAGATCCAACACAGCCAAGATCGAAGTGAAACAGAAGAAATTGAAGAAAATCGAACTGATCTGATCGAATATAATCAAACTCGAAGTGAATTGACCATGCATAATGAACGAAGATCCAACACAACCAAGATCGAAGTGAACATAAACAAAGTTTTCAACTGAATGGACTATAACCCCTAAATATAACCCTTTTGAACTGAACAAAATTGAATGAACCCTATGAAGCCAATACAGTTTTTAACTATAACCTCTATAACCCAGTGTAAACCCCTTGAACTTTTTGAATTGTTTGAATGAACTTTTTATATCTAATATAATAAACACCCTTTGAAGTGAATGAATTTTAAACTTCATAAATTTAACTGAATGAACAACAACCCAATAAACTAAATTCTTCCAATAGGAAGGGGAATACCTTCGAGTGTCGATGTTAAAACACGGAATCCAAATTTTACGGACTCGGCTAGGAATCTCAATAACGGAATGCCTTATATGTATACAGGGGAAATCTGATTCAACCTTGATCAATGTTATAGTCGAGACTGAGATAGGTATAGCTAGGAAGTAATGGATGAGATATGGGGCAGAATAACAGAAGCCAATAGTACTGGTACAACTAACAAGGCTGCAATGAAACAAGACTGCTGTAGAAGCTAATGATAGGACAGATAGGCCATAGACCTGTAATGGCCTTGGAGCTTTGGCGACAAGATGGAACTGGTTGGTAAGACTACATTAGACCCATTGAGGGTTTTTTACATAGCCTAATGCGACACAAAAGGGATTCTCCAGAAGGTATCCTCGATAGGTATCCTCAATAGGTATCCTCAAATAATACAATACCAGGCCATAGGTATCCTCAAATACTGAAATGAGGATAAGAGTCGTATTAAAAATCCCTCATTGAGGGATTTTTAATGGTCCTATAACCTCAAAATTCAATGAGGCTGATGAGGGATAATAAATGAGGACTCATTGAGGGCTTTTACATAGCCCGCATGGCCTCATACGACAAAAAAGGGATTCTCCTAAAGGTTATCCTCGATAGGTATCCTCGAATAATACAATACCAGGCCATAGGTATCCTCAAATACTGAAATGAGGCTAAGAGTCGTAGTAAATTATACCTCATGAGGAATTTTTAATGGTCCTCATAACCTCAAAATTCAATGAGGCTATGAGGGATAATAAATGAGGACTCATTGAGGGTTTTTTACATAGCCCTCATGGCCTCATACAACAAAAAAAAGGATTCTCCTAAAGATATCCTCGATAGGTATCCTCGAATAATACAATACCAGGGCCATAGGTATCCTCAAATACTGAAATGAGGCTAAGAGTCGTAGTAAATTAAACCTCATTGAGGGATTTTTAATGGTCCTCATAACCTCAAAATTCAATGAGGCTATGAGGGATAATAAATGAGGACTCATTGAGGGCTTTTACATAGCCCTCATGGCCTCATACGACAAAAAAAAGGATTCCATAGCCCCAGGTGTTTTGCAAAAAATGGGATTCCATGGATATTGGCCATTGGATATAGGCTTTTATTATACAGAAGGGAGATAACTCTGCATACAGGTTATGGGAAATCAAGCAATCTGATTGGTTAGTTTTTATCTAGATAAATGAAACAACAAGAGTGCTTGGAATAGGATCAGAACTAACAAGAATAGACCAGAAATTGCTAAATAAAGTAATAATAAGGTAAACTGTTCCAACTAATAGGCGCTTCTACGTTACTGGAGTATACTCTAGAATAAAATAACATGGCCAGATAAACGATAACTATTACATATATAGATAGAAGCAGAGAATTCCTGGTAATGACCAAAGGAACGTATCTTTTAATGGGAAAAACGTCATGGGGTAGGGATCCAAAAAGGGATTCTGGGAGAATTCTAAGCCAGAACATTACTCTGTTCCAATCGAACGCACCCCCGGTACCCCCTTAGTACTATAGCACTACGTGCTAATCCGATAAATTGGGGAAATAAAGTCAATTTCGGTGATTTTGGGGGGATTTGGTGATTTGGAGGGATTGTTGGGTTGTTTGTGGTAATTATTCAGGGAAGTCTTTCCAGAAAATACTCCGATTCAATCGAACATACCCTCCGAACATACCCCTGTCTTATTGTAGGCCTCAGGTAACATAGCAATCACGTGCTACCATAGAAACCAAGATGGCGGCTTCCAGTATACAAAATGGACGATGGAAGCTCGTATCACCCTAACAACACGCGCTGCGCATGCGCACTCACCTCACGTATCACTATGGAGATGACGTCACAACATGGCCGCTCACGCGGGTTACCATGACAACACAACATGGCGCCACTACGTCACCTGATATGACGTCACTTCCGAGGGTCCTGCACTGAGGGTCCTGCAACCTCCCCCTGTAGGGGAACATGACATACTACTAACGCTGCCTCCACCTCCCACTCCCCACCATTTCTCAGCAAGCACCTGATAAATCTTCTGAGGGAGAAATCACTCGGCAAAGGTGATCAGAGAATTTATATAATATTAATCATATTTCGACTTCACTGATTATACCCAGCACAGGCGTATATAGACCAACGGGTCAACTTTTTTCCATGGCTGCGGCGGGGGGGGGGGGGGGGGGGGTGCTGGAAGATTTTGCCCGAAAAGTAGCTACGTTGCGTAGCCCCTGGTGTGGATGTTCATGGAGCTTGTCTTCTCCTACTGTTTGGATTAAGGGAACCCTCCCCGGGAACATTTTAAAAATCTGATCCGCTGGAGGGTTTCTAGAGAACCCCAGGCTACCTTTCGAACCTTGTAATTGGAAGAAAAGACGACCGCTTTTGTAGAGGTGCCTGGCTGAATGTGTTCGAGCGGGAGGAGGTCTCGTCTGGTATCAGTCAACTGCAATAAATATATGCTTCTCGGATTCAGCTGGAGTAAATACGTGTGAGGCCTGTGTACCCATAGCATTAGAGGATCGAACCCTACAGATGGATGAGGCTTTGACACTATATACGTGGGTCGATATACTATTAATAACAGTTTGGCTAGCCGCTGATTTGCTGTGGTTCTCAATTGAGGAGGTTTTGATTACTCATGTGCTTCCAACTGCCTCCCGATTCCCACGCATCTTTCCTCCCAATACCGAGACGAACTGATTGAAGACACTCTGTACCCCAATTCTTCACAATCCCTCCAATAAGCATACTAACCATCGTATTTGTGTCAACCACTAACCACGTCCTTTATTCTCCCATCCCAAGTCTTCATTATTACTACTCCCAGTGAATTTTGATCTAGGAAGATTGAGATTTTGGACTTCCTAATAAAACGTATTCAAGGTCACCACTACGCCCAAGTTACACATTTGGCTCACCTTTTCCACCGTCTTTTCCAATTCCCCCTAATCTCCAGTGACCGCGACCTCAGCTTGAACAACAGTGACCACCCCTCCCCTTACAATGGTACCATTGTCAAGGTACTCTTCAAAACCTGTCTTCCTCGTTGTCACGCAGGCCATACAAAGACCTCTTTCTTTTGACCTACTC
>CM062297.1:205851887-205964467 GCA_031216915.1 Pictodentalium vernedei | reverse complement strand
AACAACAGTTCAATTCAACTTATTGTGCATTATGACCAGTGATCATTAATAAAATTTCAAGTTTCGAACTTTGAAAAGTTGTTCAGCTGTTCCAACTTCAATAAATGATTTGTTCCACTGCATGATCACATTATTTTAATATTGAGTATTGTTCTGTTCAATCACAGTTACTGGATACATCGTCAAAAGTAATGGTTTTCTAAAAGAATACCACTAATTAATATATAAACAGAAGTAGAGCAGGCTTTAATTTACAAGCAGATCGACTCCATTCAGCATTGAATTATCGATTCGTTTTAGTCATTCCGCATTTTTTATTTAAAACAAATGTCTTCACGAATGAATGAATGAATGAATGAATGAATGAATGAATGAATGAATGAATGAATGAATGAATGAATGGCGTCAATCCGATTTAAAACAAAGTTTTTTTCCAAGAAAGCATGTGATAAAAGTGAGGTATCAGCCCTATCAGCCAGGTTAATTTAAAAATGTTTATTGCTGCTTTGAAGCTACAAAGGCAGCAATTTGAATAGTTTTAATCAATAGGTACTATACTGGTTATCTCAGTTTTAGCATGGAAAGTGTTGAGGCAAATAATGCACTTTACATAACTGTGTGTCTTTTAATAACCGGGAGAGGGGGGAGAGGAGTTGGGGTTATTTTAGAAAAAAAAACTTTTCTTTTGATGACATATCCATTAACTGTGAGTCAATTTGAAGTTTGATTCAAAATTTGATTCATTTTCTCCAATTCGAGTTGATATTCGATTCGATCAAAATCAGCAATTCACAGATCCCTAAAATATTCATATCGAGAGGAAAAATATGGGATCAAAACCTTCTGATTGGGTTATAAAAACAATTCATCTTTCTCGGGTACTTTCCTCGTCATTGAAAATCTGCCTCATCACTCTTCTTTTTTACATGGAAATCTCTTTGAAGATAATATTTTGCACCTGAAGGACCAAAAATTTAACCAAATTTATCTTGTTTTACAGAGCTCACAATTGGTTAAATTTGCAACTGCATTATGGGAACTTTTTACCTGTGAAAACATTGGATTTTCCACATAATAGTGTAAGAAGTTGAAAGTCTAGTTCCAACTTTATTCAGGAAAGTTTGGTGGGTTTAAAAAACAAGAGGCTCCAAGGGGGCCTTAATCGCTCAACGGCCAAAGTGGTTCAAAGAAGTATTTGGGGTCACATTCAGTTAGACATGGTTCATCAACACTACAAAGATTTTAAGTCATGAGAGGCAAATTTTATAGAAAAACACTAAGGAATGGATTTGAACAAATCTGAACCTAATATGCCCCCCCAACCCCACCCCACCCCTGCCCATAGAGCCCAAATATTAAGCCAAGGACTTGAACAAACTTGAATCTGATCCCCCTTGAGATGTCATATACCAACTAGGAAAGAATTTTGACTGGTGGATATGAAGAAAGTTTTTAAAGAAATCACCTCACATTGCACTAAGTTAAACTTTGGGCTCAAATAGGGGGCCAGAATATTAACCCAGGGTCCCAATTTGAACAAACTTGAATCTGAGCCACCTAGAGATGTTGTATACCAAATATGAAAAGGATTCTGTTTGGTGGATCTGAAGAAGAAGATTATAAAAGAAATTCCCTCATATTGCACTTAGTTAAAATTCAGGCTCCGTAAATTAATAACCCCAGGACCAGGTTTGAACAAACTTGAGTCTTACCCTCCAAGAGATGCTGTATACCAAATATGAAAGGATTCTGACTGGTGGATCTGAAGAAGATATTTAAAGAAATTTTCTCATATTGCAGTAAGATAAAATTCAGGCTCCCATAGGGAACCCAAATATTAACCGAGAAACTCGATTTGAACAAACTTGAATCTGACTCCCCTAGAGATGATGTATACCAAATATGAGAGGATTCTGACTGGTGAATCTGAAGAAGATTTTTAAAGAATATTCCACGCATTGCACAAAGTTAAGATTTGGGCTCCCATAGGCAGCACAAATATTAACCCATCGACTCGATTTGAACAAACTTGAATCTGACACCCCCCCCCCCCCCCCCCATAGATGTTGTATAACATGAAAGGATTCTGACTGGTGGATCTGAAGAAGATTTTTAATAAAATTTCCCTCAAGTTGCACCGAGTTAAACTTTGGGCTCCAATAGAGAGCTCAAATACTAACTCCGGAACCCGATTTGAACAAACTTGAATCTGACCCCTCCCCCCTAGAGATGTTGTATACCAAATATGAAAGCATTCTGACTGGTGGATCTGAAGAAAAAGATTTTTAAAGAAATTTCCTCATATTTCAGTAAGTTAAAATTTGAGCTCCTACATGGAGCCCAATTATTAACCCAGGGACTGGATTCAAACAAACTTCAATCTGACCCCCCCCCCCCCCCAATAGATGTTGTATACCAAACATGAAAGGATTCTGACAGGTGGATTTGAAGAAGATTTTTAATAAAATTTCCCTCAAGTTGCACCAAGTTAAACTTTGGGCTCCAATAGAGAGCTCAAATACTAACTCCGGGACCCGATTTGAACAAACTTGAATCTGACCCACCCCCCCACCCCCCCCCCCCACCCCCAGAGATGTTGTATACCAAATATGAAAGCATTCTGACTGGTGGATCTGAAGAAAAAGATTTTTAAAGAAATTTCCTCATATTTCAGTAAGTTAAAAATTTGAGCTCCTACATGGAGCCCAATTATTAACCCAGGGACTACATTCGAACAAACTTCAATCTGACCCCCCCCCCCCCCCCCCCCCCCCCCCCCCCTATAGATGTTGTATACTAAACATGAAAGGATTCTGACTGGTGGATCTGGAGAAGAAGATTTTTAAAGAAATTTCCTCAAATTGTACCAAGTTAAACTTTGGGCTCCAATAGAGAGCCCAAATCTTAACCCAGGGACTTGATTTGTACAAACTTGAATCTGCCCCCCCCCCCCCCCCCACCCCCCTAGAGATGTTGTATAACAAATATGAATGAAAAGATTCTGACTGGTGGATCTGAAGAAGAAGATTTTTTTAAACTTTTGAAAAAATTTATGGGTGCTCAGGGCTTGCCTTGAGTCGGGGCTGATCAGCCCAGGCCCCGAGATCAGCCCCGAGGAGCACTTGCTGGGGGCTTTTTTTTCAAGCCCCGACATTTTCCACAAAAAAAGCACTAACAATAATGGAAATGAAAGAGTCAATGACTCTGTAGCTCAACTTGGATATGACAGGAATTAGTACTTGCTGTGACCAAGACAACTGAATAATGAATATGACAGGAATTAGTATTTGTTTTGGCCCAGTCAACAATAATAAAAGAATTACAAGGTGACTGTAATGGACTACAGATTAAGACCAATCATTGTAGATTATTATTTTTGTGTGGAAATTTTCAGTCCCAAACAAAATATTTTCAGACTAAAATTTTTTCTTCTTCTTCTTAAAATTGACCAAAATGCATCAAAATACAAAAAACTAATTTCCGGATTTTGGTCCAAAATTTTCTAAGTCCCACCCGGACCCCAAATTTTCAGTGTAAAAAAATTTTTTTTTTTTGTCTTAAAATTGACCAAAACGCATAAAAAAACAAAAAACTAATTTCCGGATTTTGGTCCAAAATTTTCTAAGTCCCACCCAGACCCCTAATTTGCATAATTTATTCACGAGAAAAACTCTGTATTATATGTAATGTATCCCATGGTACTAAACATTCATACAAAAATTTATTCAAATCAGATCTTTCATTTGGAAGTTCTGCGCAAAAATCTGATTGCACTTTTTGAACAAAATTGCTGCTAGCGGCCATCTTGAATTTCAGACTGGACCCAAAAACACTCCTTCTCGTCCCAGAGTGATAACAAAGGTACCCAAGAAGTTTCGTGAAGATCGGTTCATAAATACGGCCTCTAGCCCGAGCCGTATTGGGATTTGCACTCACAGTGCTGAAAGTAACACTAAATAAATCAAAGTTAGCCTAATTTGCATAATTTACGCACAAGAAAAAAACCTGTAATATATGTAATGTATCCCATGGTACTAAACATTCCTACAAAAAATTATTCAAATCAGAGCTTTCATATGGAAGTTCTGTACAAAAAACAGATTTCGGCATCGTCGGTACAAAATGGCTGCTGGCAGCCATCTGGAATTTGGGACTGCACCCAAAAACACTCGTTCTCGTCCCACAGTCATAACAAAGGTACCCAAGAAGTTTCGTAAAGATTGGTTCATAAATACGGCCTCTAGCCCGAGCCATAGCAGCTTGGCACTTACAGCTCTGAAAGTAACACTAAATAAATCAAAGTTAGTCTAATTTGCATAATTTACGCACGAGAAAAAAACCTGTATTATATGTGATGCATCCCATTGTACTATACATTTATACAAAACTTTATTCAAATCAGAACTTTCATACAGAAGTTCTGTACAAAAAACTGATTTTTGCATCATTGGTACAAAATGGCCACTGGCAGCCATCTTGAATTTCGGACCACACCCAAAAACACTCGTTCCCGTCCCAGGGTCATAACAAAGGTACCCAAGAAGTTTCGTAAAGATTGGTTCATAAATACAGCCTCTAGCCCGAGCCATAGCAGCTTGGCACTTACAGCTCTGAAAGTAACACTAAATAAATCAAAGTCAGTCTAATTTGCATAATTTACGCACGAGAAAAAAACCCGTATTATATGTGATGTATCCCATGGTACTAAACATTTATACAAAACTTTATTCAAATCAGAACTTTCATACAGAAGTTCTGTACAAAAAGTTAAAAAATTTATAGTAATTTATATATTTTTTATACTTACCAATGACCCAGACATAGCTGGTGCTAACTCTTAAAATATAGGGCCAAACACAAATTTTGCCCCCCAATCCCCAAAATTTGCATCTAAAACTAAAGAAAACATGTCCTGAAAGGCCCTCCACACTTCGCCCCTACTGCGCATGCGCAGTGTCAAGGACGTTCCGAAATTGGCGCCATTTATCATTCTAATAACCAGTGCCTGGTAAGCGCTATGTACTCAGCGGGGAGGCAAGAGTTCCCAACTCCTGGGAGGGCCATCCCCGTCTGGGTCATTGGTAAGTATAAAAAATATATAAATTACTATAAATTTTTTAACATTTTTATACTGTACCAATGACCCAGACATAGCTGAATAGTAAAAAGGCTGGAGGGCCAAGGACATAGAGCAAAATGGAATACGCTCAATAAAATAAAATAGAGTCATCCCCTGTAGGGAAAAGAAGTAATAGGCCTTATATGTATCTTTCTTATTTATGATAAATTAGAAAGATACAACACCTTCCAAAAATTGAGCTTCATACATCCATGTACTCTATTAATATCCAATAATCCTTATACTAATAATTTTTAAAGTAAGCCAATAATAAAGTAAGTCTAGAGAATAGAGACTCTTATACTCCTAAAAGTGTGTGAGAATTGCATAATCATGTCCGTTGACATATGCAATATTCAAAAGCTCTACTTTAAAAACTAAGACTTGAATGAATTTTATAAACTTAAACTTCTCACTAACAACCATCCCAATAACAGCTCAGAATTACTAACTCCGGAGGAGGTATCCCCTTGTTTTCATAGTAAAAACAGGTGACCCAAGGCAACACCCTCCCCCCCCCCCTTTTTCTTGCCCTGGGTCAAATAGCCCAGAGCGAAGAGGGCAGCCGAACGGAGACACTGCCGAAACAGACAGCCTACCTAGCTATAGTAGCAACTGTTAAGTGAATGACATTCTGAGCAGCAGATAATAGACCTAACAATAGAGGCCTCCAGAAATGGACTCGATATTTCTGAGATAAAATTCATGAATGGATGGCTGAGCGCAATGAGCAGCCTTCAAAAATCTGTAATAGCAACACTATTAATGTAAGCCCAAGAAGTAGAAGAACTCTTACTTCATGAGCCGAAATCTTAAGCACAACTGCTAAGCCAATGATATACCATAAGCAGTACGCTAGTTAATAGAATCCATTAACAATAAAATGGAGCGTAACGTCCTTCTACTAGACATCAAAGACAGAAGAAGCTTACGCCCTTGTAATAAACAGATATCTGTTTATAAATACATAAACTGTACCCGGAAAGAGTAAAGGCCTATGCCCATACGAAGACGGAAGGACCTTAAAATAATAGGTTCCGGATAATAGGAGCCTAACTCTTATGCAACAATCCAACCTAAATAGTAACGGAAGTATTGATTCCGAAACTATGAAAGTGAAAATCATCCATCGATAGTGCATGAAACTCACTGACTCTACAGTAAAAGAGAAACCAACAGAATTACTGTCTAAAAGGTCAGAATTTGAAAACTACTGTTTCCAGAGGCTCAAATGATTACTTAGCTAAATAAGAACCGAAGTTAAAATCCGTATAGGAATTTAATCTAAAGATTGTAAGTCTATTTATCAAAAAGTTACTAACTGATTTAGATAAAGAGACAAAAAGACTCAATTGTAAACTATCGTAGAGTGCATAGGTATGAGGTAACATAAACCTATAACCTAAATAACAACAGGCTGCAGTAGATCTTGTGAAACAAGTATACTAAAAAATAGCAATTAGTATGGAGGGATCAACCATATGAACATAATGATCCCTACACCACGACGGAAGAGCCTCCACTTTAGTCGCATAGAATAGCGAAGAAGAGGATCTTCTATAGTAAGAAATCGCGTCCAAAGCTCGTCCAGTACAGTGCTTACAATGCAATACGGACCACACAACGGAATACATGAAGGTTGCGACCTTGCTGGTTGTGATAAAGATGACACGATTTACCCAGTGAAAAAAGATCCTCACATAGAGGAAGATTTCACGTTAAGATCCACAGTAGACAAGAGAGTAAATTACTCATGATCTCTGTGAAGATAGAGATGCTATCAACAGAAATGTATTGTGGTTGTTTATCTTAGCAATACCTGCTAAAACAACAGCGCCGGAGGATACGCGTATCCTATCATTCCGTCCTATAGATCAATAGAGCGTTAACAGTATTAGCTCAGAGATCTGGACAAGCCAACACATACGTCTGCAATTTATTAGCAAGCTGTGTCATAAATAAAACATCATTGGGCGCTCCCATAGATAGCAAATCTGAATGAATACTTGTTTGTTGAGAGTCCATTCTGACAGCAACAAGCGACCCGTAAGAGAACGGGAGTGCGATAAAACAATCAGACGACCCAGAATATGACGGACCAAAACTGAACTTGGTGTACTATAACCAACAGACGGATTCTTTCCATTAAATTGAATAACGGAAACGAAAGAGTGCCTCCCTGGTTCCGGAGATACGCCACTACTGTCGAATTAAAGGACAGGAATTTGGGCATGCGTTTCTGAATAATGTTCATGCAATGACATAAAGCAAGCCTAAAAAACATTATTCCGCGGAAGTTAAAGTGATAGCTAAAAGACTGCGGAACCCAAAGACCCTGGCACTTCGAATCCGTAGGGATCAGTATATATCCCAATCTGTTTGACTGGCAACCGTCATAACAGCCACACTCGGGTCCGGCAACTGCGGCGGCACTCTCTGAGTCAACCACCGAATGTTTGCCCCAGTCTGAATCTCTTGTAACACTAGATAGACAAGAGAATGTATAAATCAAGCAATTCATGGATTGCCGGAAAGTTGCCGTCGAAGAGAAGCTCCTCCGAGAACGAAGCGACTCTGAGAGAGTTCTTAACCTACTATCCACGCGTGGATGTAGCTAGGGCTGCATCACGTCTAACCAACTCCAATCAGCCACTGAAGGGCGGAGTTATACGTGAACAAACTACTGCCCTCAAAAGAAATTACATTGAGAATAATATCCCGTAAATCTTTTCTTGAAGACGTAATGATAACGCCTCAGTAAGGCGGATTACGTAAAATAAAGCGTCTAAGTTAAGTCTACTATACATAATGTCGTTCCCAACATTGAAATTGGAAAAGACATAAACGGCGAAAAAGAATATATATGCAGTCTTTAATCACACCGTCTAGACGCGTATGAACTCTCGGTATGCCCTGCTCTGCCAAAATAAACTATATGTAAAAAAGATAAAATGGCAGAAATGAGCCACGCGGACAAGAAACTAAACTATCATGCTTAGTAGCAGGCATGTATATATATATAAATATATAGCGTCGAAAAATAAAACACATGTTGTAATGACAATATTGGACTGCGTCGGTAAGTCAGGGACAAAGTCCCTGTACCGATCGAAAAATCCGAGTCCAATGACGCTATAAGTCTCTTATCCAAGATCGCAGCAATGAAGTCCGAAAAATAATCACTGGAAGAAATGCCAGAAGATATGAAAGGCATCTTCCGATACTACTAAAGGGAAAACTCGAAATCTTTCGAATCCCTTTCGCCATCCTGTCGGACCCTATAAAGCGTTCGGTCGTCCGTAGCTTGATGCAACCGCGGACCGCACCGACCCAGCGCCGTCGGATAATTCCTGATTCGACCGAGAAACTGTCAATTGCTGGGATGCTGCGAAACAACTGTGCTAACTCGGATAGCACGTCCGTCACTGAGGCCTGAGGAGCAGCGGTCTTACGATGCATTGCCGCAGGAAGCTCCGAGATCGTTACCCCGTGCATACTTCCAATATGCGAGCGAACGGAGTGTATAGGCCTTGTGTCCCTTGGCTACCGGATGGCGCGACCTATTCGCTGTGGAATCACTGAATGCCGAAACTGATCGGATACTCGAGGTCACGTAGCCAATGTGCGGTCGTGTGCCCTGCTGTGAGGATGAGGAAGCATTAAAGACAGTCTCTCGGACTGTCAATATAACGGAGCGTCCCGAGCAACGGACATATGCTCCGAATGTAAAATATCTGAACCACAACATGCGGTCCCCTATGTTGTTGGCTTCCTCCGATCTGTCCTCAATCTGCCGTCACTGGGTGAGTACTAAAGTAATTAAAGTGCTCGCATCACCCAAATCTCCTTCCTAGACCGCAACGGACGAACCCGGCAGCCGAACCATTCGATGAATGTACGCTACACCGGGTGAGCTAGCGAATGTCACTCCGTAAGCGATAGACATATTCCATGAGCACTTATTGCCGCTAACTCTTCATTAACTATGACGACAGAGGCACACTTTTGAAAGACATCTCCATAACTCTTCGAACAAGAAACCAGAAATGCTTGGATAGCAAGCATAAAATAATAATATATATAGCGTCGTTCAATAATTCGAAAGTTTGTGTGACATTATTGGACTATGTCGGAACTGAGGGACGATGTCCCTGAACCGAACCAAAAATTTCTAAGTCCACCGACGCTATCAGTTTCTTATCCGGCATCGCAGCATATGTTGTTCCGAAAGGGAAAGCTTGAAATCCTCCGAATCCCTTTCGGTATCCCGTCGGACCGGATGAAACTTTCGGACGTCCGTACCCGCTTCCGCGGAGCGTCCCGACCCAGCATCGTCGGATAAAATATATGCGACAGATTCAGTTGATGCTGGGATGCTGCGATAAACTGTGCTATTAAGGAAAGCACGTCCGTTCCCGAGGCCTGTGCAGTAGCGGACTTACGATGCATTGCCGCTGGAAGCTCCGAGTACGTTGACTCCCGCACACTTCCTATGCGAACGTCCGGAGTCTGCAGGCCTCGAGTCCCCGGCTACCGACCCAGCGCTGTCGGATAATTCTCGATCCGACACCGTTTCTGTCGGCTGCTGGGATGCTGCGATAAGCTGTGCTATGTGCACAAGAATGTCCGGCGTCGAGACCTGCGGAGGTGCAGTCTATCGCTGCTTCGCCGAGGGCAGCTCCGCATCAGATGGCTCCCGCATACTTCCTATGCGAACGTCCGGAGTCCATCGGTCTCGAATCCCTGGCTGCCGGATGGTGTGACCTGGTCGCCGAAGAATCCTTGATCGGCGAAGCTGGTAATATATCGGCGGTCACGCAGCCAAGGTGCGGTCGTGTGCGCTGACGAGAAGAGGAAGCCTTAGCAGTCTCAGCGGACTGCCTATACAACGGAGCGTCCCGAGCGACGGACGTATGCTCCGCTAGCAACACATTTGTACCACAACATCTGGGGCCAGATGTTGTTGAACGAGAGAGGGGCCTCTCTCGCTTGCCGTCCGGATGGACCGGAACGAGCTATGAACCGGACTAAAAGGCTTCCTCCGTTCTCCCTCCGATCCGCCGTCACTGGGTGTGCATTAAGTTAATTTTATAGTGCTCGCATCACCCCAAAATTCCTTCTAGACCGCAACGGACGAACCCGGCTGCCGAACCATTCGGTGAATGGACGCTACACCGGGCGAGCTAGCGGACGTCAAAGGCCGTCGAACCTACTAGGGTCCTCTTAGGCAATTGGCGTATTACATGAGCACTTTTCCGCTAGCCCTTCATTAATTGTGACGACGGAGGCACACTGTTGGAAGACATCACAGATACATCACCCTAATCTTGATCGTCTGAAATAGAAATTGATAAAGTAGAGTGACCCTGCGGGGAAAGGACCGGAGTGTCCAAATCCCCAACAACATACCGTGACTACGCTTCCCATATTGTCATCGAAATCATACGATACAGAACAGGAGTTAATGCGAGTACACTGACCACATATAGAATGATAATAAGGTCAGAGGAAGACTTCCTCTTAAAACAATTGATCAATATCCTTTCAATGTGAAAAGAAAACAAGTCCTGGTACTCGCACTAACCCCTGGCAAAATACATAATAATAATATGATCCATTAATATAGAAAAAGTAATTGAAATCAAAATATTTTGAAAAAATATTTTTTCAGAACAGCCCAAGTTTCTGAAAAGTAACGTTGAGCCCCAATGGATCCCAAGCCTAAGTGTGGAAAAAAATTTTAAAAATATTTTAAACAATTTATTCAACACTTACGAACAATAATAATGTATCTAGTTATGATTAAAATAACATAAAGATATTAATATTTAGAAATCCCCCCCTCACACAGAGGGCTGTTGTAAATGTAAACAATGAGTGTAAAAACACTAAAATAAGACTCCAGGCACCCAGGCCCGAAATCAGTTACCAAAAATACACCATCTGATGCAAAACAGAGACTTCCAGGGAAGAAACTGCAGAACATCAGATGGTAGATGCAGAACACAACGCCTAACCACCCGTAGGTGAAGACGTAAACATGGGGAAAGAACAGAATTCATTCTGTTATTCAGCTAAAACTCCCAAGAAATTTTAGTAATAATAATTACAGAAACTATGCCAAAAGCATGGGAGAATAGCAAGGGGGAACTTAAAGGACAGGGAGAGAGGAAAAACACTTGAAAAAACAGTGTAACTAAATAATCAGAATGACAACAAAATGGCTGCTGCCTTGAAAATAGGTAACTTAACATAATTTCATTAAAAAATTTTAAGTTACAGCCCTGATAATATTCTGTCACACATTCTTTTCCTCTCCTCCTTTTCTATCCTCCTTAGAATCACCATTTCACTAATATTTATGTGTCTGGCATCATTTAAACTGAGATTTAAAAGCACAAAGATCAGTCAGATGTTAACTGATGAAGGGCCAAACTTAGAATGATAAATGGCGCCAATTTCGGAACGTCCTTGACACTGCGCATGCGCAGTAGGGGCGAAGTGTGGAGGGCCTTTCAGGACATGTTTTCTTTAGTTTTAGATGCAAATTTTGGGGATTGGGGGGCAAAATTTGTGTTTGGCCCTATATTTTAAGAGTTAGCACCAGCTATGTCTGGGTCATTGGTACAGTATAAAAATACTGATTTTTGCATCATCGGTACAAAATGGCCGCTGGCAGCCATCTTCAATTTCGGACCACACCTAAAAACACTCGTTCCCGTCCCAGGGTCATAACAAAGGTACACAAGAAGTTTCGTAAAGATCGGTTCATAAATACGACCTCTAGCCCGAGCCATAGCCAATTGTTGACGTACGGACAGACGGACAGACGGACGACGGGCCATGACAATAGCTCAAATTTGACTTCGTCAAAGTTGAGCTAAAAATGGAAAATCAGCCCCGAAGAGGCCCTGACCTCAATATGTGGGGCACTTTTTTTAGGCCCCGACCATTTTACTCAAGGTGAGCCCTGGGTGCTATAAGAGTTATGCCCCTTCTGGTGCCCCCTGTGGGCGCGGCAAGTTTATTTGTACAAACTTGAATTGACATATGATAAGGAACATGCACACAAAATATGGTTCAATTTGATCAAGTAGTTTGTGAGAAGAAGTCGATAATGTAAAGTTCACGGCGGACGACGACGATGACGACAGATGGAAAGTGATAAGTTAAGCTCCCTTCGGTGAGTTAAAAAAGCCTTACTCCCTCAACGTAAAATTCTGGAAAAATTTCCTGAGAAACTAGGAATATTTTTTGTAAGCTTTTCAACATTTTTTCAGCTTGTTCTGTATAATTAAATACTTGACTCACCAGTATCACCTGCTGGTGCCATTATTGTTTCTTTGATACTTTTGGATCGAGCTGCTTTCCGTCCAATGCCAGACCGAGTGGCATAGTTCTGTATCCTGAACTGCTGACATATCTGTAAAGGCTTGGAATTTGTCCTGCTAAAGCCAGATACAAAAGCTGTAATTGGTATCTGGCAAAACCGTGATGCAAACATCTTGTTTACCTGCAACAAAAGTGTCAATGACAATGTTACTTTATGCTGCAGTTAGGAAATTAATGTCATAATCACCTAACTTATGTAGCCTTTTGGCAAACTGCGTCAAACTTCTTGACTTTCTGTTATCTATCAGAAAAAGAAAACTTGCAAAATGTAAAAAGAATAAAAAGAATTGGAAATATAAAATAATTTCCATATTTGTCATACCAACCACTGACCCAAACATGCTGGCTAGCTCAACGCGAAGGATCAGGCCAAACACTTAATTTGGAACTCCCCCCCCCCCCCACCAAAAAAATGAAAGTGTCAATGACACTGTAGCTTAACTTGTCTGTGTGTTGTGTTTGATGAAAAGGATAATGTACAATGTTTATGAAAGGATTATGAAATAAGACAAGAATTGTGATAATCGGAAATATGTTAATTTCTGTTCCCTCTATGCTTTGTTTTTATTAAATATAATATGAGGTGTACACTGTACTAAAGAGCTGAGGGGTGGGTTAATATGACCTCACAGTTAATGTATGTGGCCCACACAGTTAACGTATGTCAACAAAAGTTACCAAGTTACAGTGAAATTATTTCAAAATGAGTCATCCTATCAAGTTACATTGAAATCCCTTCATAAATATGGCTTGCAGACTGTGCTAAAGGTTTTCGGGCTTCAGGCCTGTGTAGCCATGACGGTTGACCGATTGCAACTAAAAGGGGACGTCCTCATCTCGACATTATACCGAGTCATTCCACTAAGTTACAATGAAATCCCTTTACAAATACGACCTGTAGTCTGTATTAAAGTTTTTGGGGTTTTGAGCTCAGGAAGTCATCATGGTTGAATGATCGCGACCAAAAGGTCCCCGGGACGTTGTCATCTGGGCTTCATCTAGAGTGATCCTACAAAGTTACAATGAAATCCATTCATAAATATGACCTGTAGATTGTGCTCAAGGTTTTCAGGCTTCGGGCCCCTGAAGCCGTCACAGTTGACCAATCACGACCAAAAGGGGATGTCATCACCTAGGCATTGTATGGAATCAACCTAACAAGTTACAATGAAATCCTTTCATAAATACGACCTATAGACCATGCTAAAGGATATTGGGTTTTGGCAGCCATCAATGCTGAATGATCGTGACCAAAAGGGGACGTTCTCATCTAGACATTATTTGGAGTCATCCTACCAAGTTACAATGAAATCCCTTCATAAATATCACCTGTAGACTGTGCTCAAGGTTTTTAGGCTTCGGGCCCCTGTAGCCGTCACAGTTGCCCAATCAGGACCAAAAGGGGACTTTCTCATCTAGACATTATTTGGAGTCATCCTACCAAGTTACAATGAAATCCCTTCATAAATATGACCTGTAGACTATGCTAAAGGTTTTCGGATTTCGGGTCCCTGTAGCCGCCACAGTTGCCCAATAGCGTCCAAAAGGGGACGTTCTCATCTAGACATTATATGAAGTCAACCTACCAAGTTACAATGAAATCCCTTCATAAATACGACCTGTAGACTATGCTAAAGGTTTTGGGGTTTGGGGCTCGGGCAGCCGTCAAGGCTGAATGATCGTGACCAAAAGGGGTCGTTCTCATCTAGACATTATTTGGAGTCATCCTACCAAGTTACAATGAAATCCCTTCATAAATATGACATGTAGACTGTGCTAACAGTTTTTGGGCTTCAGGCCCCTGTAGCCATCACAGTTGCCCATTAACGTCC
This sequence comes from Pictodentalium vernedei, assembly GCA_031216915.1. NCBI lineage: Eukaryota > Metazoa > Mollusca > Scaphopoda > Dentaliida > Dentaliidae > Pictodentalium > Pictodentalium vernedei. The sequence goes on along the minus strand of CM062297.1, from coordinate 205,950,124 downwards.
AAAAGGGGACGTTCTAATCTAGACATTATATGAAGTCAACCTACCAGGTTACAATGAAATCCCTTCATAAATATGACCTGTAGACTGTGCTAAAGGTTTTCGGGCTTTGGGCTCGGGCAACCATCATGGTTGAATGATCGCAACCAAAAGGGGACATTCTCATCTGGGCATCATCTGGAGTGATCCTACGAAGTTACAATGAAATCCCTTCATAAATATGACCTGTAGACTGTGCTCAAGGTTTTCGGGCTTTGGGCATCTGTAGCCGTCACAGTTGACCAATCACAACCAAAAGGGGATGTCATCATCTAGGCATTATATGGAGTCAACCTAACAAGTTACAATGAAATCCTTCCATAAATAGACTATGCTAAAGGTTTTTGGGCTCGGGCAGCCATCAAGTCTGAGTGACCACGACCAAAAGGGGACATTCCCACCTAGACATTATTTGGAGTCATCCTACCAAGTTACAATGAAATCCCTTCATAAATATGACCTGTGGACTGTGCTAAAGGATTTTGGGCTTTGGGCCCCGGTAGCAGTCACAGTTGCCCAATCACGTCCAAAAGGGGACGTTCTCATCTAGCCATTATATGAAGTCAACCTACCACGTTAAAATGAAATCCCTCCATAAATATGACATGTAGACTGTGTTAAAGGTTTTCGGGTTTTGGGCTCGGGCAGTCATCACGGTTGACAGATCACGACCAAATGGGGAAGTTCTCATCTAGACATCATACGGAGTCATCCTACCAAGTTACAATGCAATCCCTGCATATTAAATATGACCTGCAGACTGTGCTAAAAGTTTTGGGGTTTCGGGCTTGGTCAGCCATCACGGTTCACAGATCATGACCAAACAGGGCGTTCTCATCTAGACATTATACAGAGGCATCCTACCAAATTACAATGAAAACCCTTCATAAATACGACCTGTAGACTGTGCTAATGGTTTTCGGGTTTTGGGCTCAGGCAGCCATACCGGTTGACCGATCATGACCAAAAGGGGACGTTCTCATCTGGACATGACCCCAAACCTGCATATGAAATTTTGTTATGATCAGACAAGAACTACGGGGTGTAACCTGTGCTAAAGGAAAATGTGAACAGACTCACACATTCACAGACTAACAGACTTCCGCACGCATGATGGCAATAGCTTATCTTGACTTTGTCAAGTTAAGCTAAAATTTAAGCCAAATAACACAAATCAAAGAGTCCTGTATATTCCTCCATACATGATGTCCACACATGAGTAGAGAACTATGGGGTTCCATCCATTCCTGTCATCATACATCCTTTTGTTGGGCATGCCAAGTCAAATGTTTATAGTTGAGAGGTGTCAATGACAGGCACTGGCTATTTTAATAGTCCCCCAAAAGATTTTGGGAGGTGGGGGGGGGGGGGGGGGGGGGGGAACATATGGAAGAAAAGGGTAACAATGCACAGTAAACCTGTATTAAAAGCTCCTTGAGAAGGAGATTAAACTGGCACTTGAAGACAGGTCACTGCTTAATTAGGCTGAAAGTATAAGCAGGTTTAATTATACATGCCCTGGGTATTTAATAAGATACCATAAAAAATGTTTTATCTCTTTACCATTTTGCAACATTTCAAGGGGCCTAACTCCAGAAAGGTAAATGCCATAACGGTGAAAATCGAACTTGACCTACATTTCATGGTACATGTAGGTAGTAAGGTTGCAACATTATAAGGCTGTACATCAAAGTGAACTGGAGTTAACACCCAGAAACCATTGATTTTAGCATTTTGCAAGTTTTCAAGAGGCATAACTCTGGAATGGTAAGTACCATACCAATGACAATCAAACTTTACCTTCATTTCACAATAGGCAGTAACGTTGCAAACTTATGGGGATGTACATCAATGCGAAATTGATTATACCAATACAGAAATGGAAACGCGTAAACAAAATGCCCCCATGCAATGATCATAATCGACCTCCTCTATGTGAATGCGATCGGATTCCAGCCTGGAAATAAGCAGACTGTCATCTGCAGAATGAGGTCCTCAGAGGGTGAATTCAATGAAGCTACAGCAGGGTAGCATAACTAAATTTACCCTCTGTGAACCTTAATCTGAATCAAGATCTCAAGTCTAAACAGAAAGCGCTACCCAGAGGTTAAATTGGAGGATTCAAGCTCACTGTGTTGGATACCATCAGCACATCCACCCTTTGGGGACCTCATTTTGCAAATGACAGATTGTTTATTTCCAGGTTTGATCGGGTTTCCATTTCCGCTTCGAAATTGGTTTTGGCTCAACTCCGGATTATTAATTTATAGGCACACAGAAACACGGACGATACCAAAGCGGTGGTTGACACTTCACCCGTATTCAAGTCTTGATAATTAAAGGACAAAACAGTTTGGTTCAATAGATTCTGCACAAATGTAAACAAATATGTGTACTATCGAATGCAGACAGTAATAAGGGCAAAAGCTCGATATAAATTCCTATTTTCATGTTTTGAGTTCCCAATAAAACCTAATGGCGACTTTTACAATAGATTTGAATGGGATGAATCTGAACATAGGGGATAGCCACTACGTTCAAATTGCTGAACTAAATTTCCTCCTGTTTATTGAAATTAAGGGGCTATATATTAAGTAAGAGAAATTTGTTTACTTTGAAATTCCCACCTCTGATATTCCTTAAATTCAAATTAAATATGCACAAATTATACATCAAAATGAAGGTTGGGAGGTATAGAACACGAAAAATACATGTAAACAACTCATAGAATTGGCAGCAGGCACCACTGGTTCCTGGAAGTCTGCTACCGTATTCGTACCAGAATTGATAATAAAATAATATTTCCAGGGAACAACTTGTGGCCAAATGTGCATCAGATATCCAATAACAAAGCTAGGCATTCAAAACACTTCCGGATGCAGCAATAGGACTGCATTTGGGAAAAGGACAACACTGTCTGCATTTTTTATTGAAGATGGATTCCATGTTCGACAAACACGCACAAATCACTCGATACCACAAATTTCCATCAGAAAACTAAATTATAATTCTAAGAAATTTCACCAGGTGTCATGATACCTTGCATAGAATATGGCAACTGTGCAGTCTCTAAATAATAACTGTATGCTGTTTTAAGGCGATCCTTCTCATTATTGGATTTTAGACGGCTTTGTATATCCATGTTTTTTCCATCTGAGTTCTCATGAAATATTATTTTATTTTATTATATATTATTATTTTATTATCAATTCTGGTACAAATACGGTAGCAGACTTTCGGGAACAACCGATGTCTGCTGTCAACTCTGTGAGTTGAACCATCAGAATGCATATGTTTTTTGTGTTCTATACAATGGGGCCATTCCATGCAAAGTGGTCCCAGAGTGACAAAAATTTCAGCCATAATTGTGCTAATGCACATAGGTTGCTAAATGCAGTATTTGATCAGTATGACCAGGAAATCACAATCTCTTCATTGTTCATCAGCTAATTTTTTACACAATGGGATTGAATAATTGTGGCAAGCGAAGATTAAAAAAGGCAAGTTTGGGCATGTGAGTACAAAATATAGCTCAGAGAGATTCACAGTAGTATACAAAGATTGTCAGACACTTTCAGACTATCCTGTAGACAGTCTTCCAACTGGCAATGAAATTCCACTTGTTGGGAGATATATTTGTGAAAATCAGATCCTGAAAAAGTCCTGTTTTACATGTAACACATGTGACAAAATAAAAGAAAACTCAGAGCCAAAAATCAGAATATCGTCATGTGTGCCCCCAAAACTGACAAGCAAAGCTAGAACCATTCAGTTAATCTTCTGAAAAAAATGTAAGCTTTGTAATCAATATAGCAGTGCCAAACTGATGTATCTTCAATCGGTAACACACGTGACATCACGTGTGTTACAGGGTATGCAGTTCACAGAAGAGCTACCTATGATTTAACGAGTAGCTACTGAAGCTCATGAAAGACTAACAGGCCTCAAATCATAGAGAGAAAAAAGGATTTTACTGTGTAACATCTTAAGCAGGGGTGTTTTAACAAACTGAAAAGTGGGTGGGAAGCTGCGGGTGCATTTGTTGAAAAAGGAAATAGTTTGTGTACTTACCACCATGATATTGGTCAGAAGGGGCATCTCTCTCCCAGTAATGGATTTTTTGTAAATTGATACAGTTCGGACATTGTGAATGGGTCAGAATCCTTGGGTGTGCATTATGTCCACGCTTGCAAATCAGAGACGATCCGCTGTGACACCAAGGAAAATTTCCATTAATGAGGTACCTGGTGGGACCCAGTGCTTCATTAATGGAAATTTTGCTTGGTGTCATAGCGGATCAGCTCTGATTTGTATGCATGGACATAACGACCACAAATCGATTCTGACCTGTCCATGGTGGCCATACTGTATTAAGCAGGTAATGTTAAATAATGACATCACGGAACAAATGGATCGCAGTTACCTGGTTACCAAGAAGCTGATACAGAGGTTACACAGAGGGAAATTTAATCAATATTAAACAATTCGAAATCAATATAAAACAATTTGAAAATGGCCCCTTGAAAAAAAGAGTCCCGTTGCAAAATACCATGGTATAGCAGGGTGCTACATGTACCATCACCTTGCTATGATATACCACAGTATTTTGGGACAAAACAATGGTGTACAAGATACATTCTTAAAAGAGGTTATGTATCTAACATGTTTAAGCTTGCTTGCTTGCTAAAATTTCGAAAAAACCAAGCTGGGAAATGGTGTTTGGCCACATTAGAAAATATTGCTGATCTTAAATATATGTTAAAGCCTCCGATCATCATTAGGTCATTGTTTTCAAGCCAACCTGTCCCCAGATAAGATCCAACCATCAATTGGTATATAACGAAGATTTAAGTTTATACCTACTGCAGATTGGATAACAAAAGGGCACTTATATCACAGTTGAAATTGAATTAATGCAACCAGCTTCAAAGCCACAAAGTTGGGCCACCTCTGTAAGAAATAACCATAACCAGTAATTCTACTGGGCATATGTGTACTAGCTTCACAAGTTTCGCAGTGATATAAATAATTTACAACTTGTACTGGGCAGGTTTAATGATAAGTTTGATAATTGATTTAATGTAACTTTGAAATAATCATAAATACAAACGGAACCACTCAGATGTAGAACTTTGAAACAGTTCACAGTTATTTTAAAACCTTTTCTTTATAAGTCTGAAACAACAATTTAATGCAAGCAGCAAACAAAACTACACTTCATGTTTTTGTTTTACTATTTCATTCAAAAGAGTTTCAGCCAAAACTTTACATTGAAATGAGTTCACATTTTGAAGCAACATGCAGTTACCACAAATACTACATTCTGCATAGAAGATACTCAATCAGTGAATTAGGCTGAATGAACTGCTTTCATGTTAAAAATCTGAAACAGATTTCTTCAGCGTCTAAACACAATTAATATACAGACTGTTACCTAATTAAGCCACCCTAAGTGTTCTCTTTTTCAGACATGTAATACATGTGACAATTGTATGTGACACACGTGACAGTGAATTTCATGTGTTTATAAGAAATTGGCTTTGAAAGCACACTGATTGTTAGTAACAGGCTGAAGAAGAAGATTTACTCTTCTTGACAAAAACATAAAATTTGTGGCAGAGCTTTCACACAATTCACAAATTTTTTCGATTGTAAAAAGGTCGCGAGATTTTTCTCTTTTTCTGATGTAACACACGACAGGCATTTCATTGTCCATAATTTTCAGATAACATAAAAATATTACTCAACTACTGCTGCATCAGTCAGTGATGGCATTAGCTACAAAACAGTGTTCAAAGCATGGAATGGTTATAAAAATTAGGAAAGTATGGAAAGGAATTCTTTGGCAAAATTTGTCTGAAATGTAACACATGTGACGTGGAATGGCCCAATGTACATCACAACCTTCATTTTGGAGGTGGGCCACCCAGCCTCCCATAGGTGCTGCCACTGGCGAGTGCGCACACTCAAACCAAATAAGATTATTGTCCCTCACTTCCGACTCTCATGGATTCACAGGCAATTAACGCTATTCAGGTCGCAAGGGATTTCAAATCCCACATCATCCCTGTGTGCCTTCAGTGTGCTGAAACTTTTCATTCATTTCATTTCTGAAGTTACCATTGAACCATTCGCTATGAAGCTACCTTGCATAGAGTGTTCTTGTGAAGTCCGGTCAAGACCGGAAGGTTTATTGTGTGAGCATTGTGATACATGTAGGTGGCAACATCGAATATGTAATACTAATATATCACCAAGAGTACAGACAATCTGTCCGAAATAGCTCAATAGACTGGATTTGTGTTTCCTGTACTGCAGCAATAACTGAAGCTGAGCAAACTAAGTTAGCTCAACTTGAACATCAAATGGTCGATACGTCTCAGACCAGCACTGCGGCATCTCAATCAACTTTAAAAGGTAGTTATTTAACTTATCTGCCCAAAATAATGAAGTTTATAAATTCTGACAGCAACGCCTTGGTCAGAATACTCAAGAACTGGGGCCCTCTCATAAAGGCAGAAATGCCATGAAATTTGGATCTTTTGATATGCAGTGAGACATTATTTAAAAAAAATTCTAGTTATTCATGTACTTTGTGATCTTGGGATTCTGACCCACCACGATGGCTGAAATGTACTTGGGACAAGCTGACCTCTATTAGGGATGAATTGACTTCTGTTGTGGGACGAGTGCACTTGTGTTCTGGCAGTGGCATGAGGGGACTTCAATTTGGGACGAGTCGACTTGGGTTTGGGACGAGTCGAATTCGGTTTGGGCCGAGTGTGCATTGGAGTATTATGTCATGGTTATACACATGTGTGTGTTGTCACTTTGAATGATTGGGTTGTGTTTCCTGGGCTCCTCCGAGTGCATGGAATAGTGGGACATGCGCACTGACAGACAGAATGGTATTCTCACGGAAACGCAGCCCAGGTAGTCTAATGACCTTATGAACCATGACTGGAATTGGAAGTCCCTGATTGGATGATTTTATACAGTTGAATGAAAGTGCGAGTGATTTTTAAGGCACGAGTTTGCTGCAATGCAGATAGCGATGTCATTGTCAGAGATATTGTGGTTATCGAGATGACTGGAGGCAGAGAGAGTAGCTGCGATTGATAGAACTTTAAAGAAGAAAGCATAGTTATTGAAGTCCGTGATTATTGGTTTCTACAGAAGAAATACATCGACGGCAGCTCTTGGTGAGTTAAATTTTAGTGTGTAAGTGTTTTTACACAGAACTGCCTAGCCTTAACCCCTAGGACAGTTCAGGTCTGGGTGTGCTTTGAGCCAAAAAGATTGGTTACCTTTCAGTCTGTATCATAAGAGTTAGAGTGACAAGTTATATCACCTCAGTAAATTTTGAACCTCGGCATACACTTTTTAGTGTTCACCGCATCTCACTCACCATCAATCATTCATCATTTTTTAGCAAAGTCGCCAAAGACGACTTTTTAATTTTTTTTTTTTTTTTTGGGGGGGGGGGGGGGGATGGATTATAGGTTTCTTTTCCTCAACTCTTAGGCCAAGATGAAAGTAGAAATATATTCATCTCCAAGGAAACTGTTTTTGAAAAAATGGTTGGTTATTGCTACAGACTTTATTCGTTCGTTTGGGGTAAATCGTCGAGCCCGGCAGCTGATACTGCGTAGTTATCCATCCGATTGGTGACTACAATGATACAATCGATGTAACATGATAAAACAAATTACATTCAGCGTTTAAACCCTCACAACCACAAAATCAGAGTTTTTGGTGGAATCACTCCTTGTGAAAACGTTATTGTACTGATCAAGAGAGAATATCGGAAATAGCAGGAAGGATAATCTTTGCATGCAATCTGGTTTTCCAGGACGAGTTCTTCGCCCTTTGCATCACACGGACACCACCAACAGGATTTTTTCCAGATAATTTGGGACCTTCAGGTGAGGATGTTGCGATGTTTTGGCTGATTGAATTTGGGCCATGCAATAATCCAGATAATCCAGTTTCAATAAGTCTATATTGTCATTGCTTTTCATCCACCCAAAGAGTCCCACTAAATACCGAATCTGACTTGAAATACCTAATCTGACACTCTAAAATGTAATTATATATATTTCTCACTTAATTTCTTGCCATTGTGGGTGTTCAGTAATGATTGAAAATATTTTAAATGAAAAAAAAAATTAAAAAGTCCCGGAAAATAATTGTTTTTTAGGTAATAAGTTCCATTATTGGGGTCGTTCTAACGTTCGTTTTGAACATTCCAACTGCTCCCCTATTCCCACGCTTATTCTCTCCCCCCAATACTCGGAGACGGACTGCTTGATGGCATCCCTTGCCCCATTTTTTTTCATTCTCACCGATTAGCATATTAACCCTCTCCTTTGAATTATTCACTAACCACATGTCCTTCATTCTCCCATACACTACCCCCATTACACTGCTTGTGAATCTTGTTCTTTTAGACTGGTATTTTGGGCAGAAAGTTTTCCGGGGTATCCACCGCGCCTAAATTACACACCTGGCACTCCTGTTCACTGTTGTGCCCAATTTTTCCCCAGAGCTCCCTACGTCTAGGTCCGTGATCTCCAATGAGTAGTTCTACTTTACGGGACGCATTTCGAACATTTCACTATAAACTGTGAACGAGTTGAAGATTTTTGTAATCCATCCACCCATCCATACATCCCTACTCTCTCTCTCTCTCTCTCTCTCTCTTTTCTAAGAAATTTCGAAAATGAACTCGATACTGCTCAGAAAACAGTTGACAATACATTGAAGTATAGATGTTAATTGGCACTAATCTTTTCCACAATTATCGTAAAAAAATATGCTTTCACATTTGATTTGATCGCTCACTGAAACAACTTGATGCAGCCCTGCTGCTGAAGAAACCCTAATCAGTGATAATCTGGTGTTTGTTAAAACAAGTCACACGTCGGCGATTATCAAAGAGGCTATTTGAACCTGCCCGATAAACTGGATTATGGAACTCAATCCCTTTCGACATCTCACTAATGACTCCAAAATTCGACAAATTTTTACCGTCACTTTTTCTTTTAAAATGCTTTTTATATTCACTAGATCACAGAATAGTAAAAAAGTAAGTAGAAAGTATCTTTAATTAATCTTTTGGGGTCAGATTCGGTATTGATTTCAAGACAGATTCTGTATTTAGTGACGCAGTGCCTAAGCTCACCCCTGATTGCTTCTAGTGCTGCGGCATTACTCGACCCCGTTATCCTTCGGCCTGCGTCGTTCTGTGGGGTTTCCAAGCTCTTTACAAATTACAACCATTTGGTTTAGGGGTACCACTTCCGTACCATATGTTATACTTGGCGGTCCCACATTTCCCAAAGGGGTTTCTCCACGAAAACCTTATTGAAACTGTTTCTCCCATAAGTTTCACTTGGTTAAGGATTCGCCGCCCCTTCAGAATCAATTTATTTGTGTGGTTTCGTTAGATATCTCTTCCTTTGGTGTTCATATTTACCCCCAGATACTCGTAGTCACCTGTCTCTCCTACACTAAGAAGTTTGCTGCTGCCTCATTACGTGTACAGTCCATTAAAGACCCGGTTTCCGTCACCCCTGATTTCTAGTGCTAACCTAGGGTTGACGAACTCGGTTTGCGCTACTATCTATAGCACAGGGAAAATACCAAGTGAATCAAATGGTTTTGCGCGCCAAAGGCGCGCAGGGACGATTTAGGGAGCAAGCCCCTTTCGACCCTCATTAGCTGTAGAATTTGAAAGTGTCAGACCGTGGTAAAGGAGGAGAAGTTGTGGGTTGTTAGCGGCGCTTGTGTCTTTTCTGCTTCTTTTTCAGAGGTGGAGGTTTGGAAGGAGAGACAGTGGTAGTTGGTGTTGTTGGTGGGCTGCCTGATGGTGGTTGCTGGGTTTTGTAGGGTCTGGTCCTAGCCGACTCTGGAGTGGTTGTGGGTGATTGCTGAGTCTTTTGTTGTTGTAGGTTTCTGGCGTCTATTAGTTTTTTTGGCTTCTTCGACTTGTTGGAGGAATACTTGGTATTTCCTGTCCATCTCTTGCCTGTGAAGGTCCCCTTGTATTTCGTGTTCCCGTAAGATGTTCTCTATCCTGTCGTCCGCGTCCTGGCATTCTGGTTTAGAAGGAAGAGACGAGTGGGGATCAGGAAGAGGAGAGAGGGCAGCTTCCATTCCACCTCAGTCTCCACAGACTCTTCCACGTCCGACAATACCGACTGGGAAGCCGGCATTTGGATGGGGCTGTCTGTGGGAGTGGGAGGGGAAGTGGTGGCCGCCTCTGGCTCTTTCTTTTCCTCTCCTTTCTCGTTCTCCATCTCCAAGAATGCCTCCAAGCGTCGGGAATCCCTCCGCTTGGTGGACGGGCTCTTCTTTCTTCTCTTTCTCTTTTCAGGGCCTCCTGACCTACTCGGGTGAGGGCCAGTGTGAGAGGGGATCCTCTCATCAAAGGTACTACCTCTCCCCGAGTAGGGTGGTGATTTTTTGTCTTCCTCGATCTTGAACTCAAGAGACAGATGGACGCTCGTACCTGTCTCCTGGATAATCCAGGTGACAGGGCAAGAGACGCCCAGAGCTGCTATCGTTTTCTTCAGTCGCGCTGGTAGTTCCAGTGTTTACATAAATGAGACTTTAATTAGGATGCTCGCACTCTGAGTTCAGAGGTGCGAATACCAAGTGTAACCAATTAGCCACGCTATCAGTACGGCCTGACAAAAAAATCACACCTTTTGAACTAAATGTCGAACAGGCAAGATTTGAATCAACCAAAAGAAAACTATTTTGTTCGAAAATGCTTAACCAAAAGAAAAGTATTAATTAGACAGGCCTACGTGTCGAAAAAGTGTCAATAATACGACATTTTAATCCGCGGAGTGCTATTCTGTTTTCGACACACTGGCATGACCGTAATCCTGCCCATTAATTATTACCCTTCTTTTTGCATTGTACAGCAAACGTTTAGGAGATGAACTCCTGCGTTTCGACGAGGGGGTATCTGTTGGAGACTTGAAGATCCCAGGGTTATTTTTTGCAGACGATATGGTGCTAGTGTCCGAAAGCGAAGAGGGGCTAGCGAAAATGCTAGGAATTGTTGGGAAATATGGGAGCAAATGGAGACTCGAACTTAATGAAAGCAAGAGCAAAGTTATACATGTGGACCGCAAAGTGGACCCCACTCGAAGGTGGAGGGTGGGGGGGGGGGTCAGTATTTCTGAAGGTTGCAGTAAAACCTCTTAGTGTAGAAGAGACAGGCGACTACGAGTATCTGGGGGTAAATATAACCATCACAGGAAGAGGCATCTACCGAAACTACACAAATAAATTGATTCTGAAGGAGAGGCGAAGCCTTAACCAAATGAAACTTATAGGGAGAAACAGTTTCAATAAGGTTTTCGTGGGGAAAACTATTTGGGAAATGGTGGGTCTTCCAAGTAGAACATATGGTCTGTAAAGAGCTTGAAAACCCCCGCAGAACGATGCAAGCCGATGGATAACGGGGTTGAGTAATGCCGCTAGTGTAAAGTAATGTTCTAGAGAATTTTCAACTCAAATATCAAGACAGGGTAGATGGTCCAAGTGAGGAGAAGTTAATAGAGAACTACTCATTGGAGATCTCGGACCTAGACATTGGGGCAAACCAGGGTAAAACAATTGGCAGGGAAAGGGTCATGGGGGATGGTAACCTCAGTTGCCGAGTGGGGGTCAAATCATTGAGGTCTTTGGGTGGCCAGCGTGATAAAGAGAAGCCTGGTTTTGAAGAGTACCTTGATGGCACCGTTGGGGGGGGGGGGGGGGTCACTGTTGTTCAAGCTGAGGTCGCGGTCCCTGTAGCTGAGGGGAACAATTGGGTAAAACAATGGAAAGGAGTGCCAGATGTGTAATTTGGGCGTGGCGGAGACCCTTGAACACTTTCTGGGATGGGAGAATGAAGGACTCGTGGTTAGTGGGTGATTCAAAGGAGGGGGTTAATATGTTAATCGTAGAGATTGGGAAGAATGGGGCAAGGGACGTCATCAAGCAGGTCGTCTCAGAGTGTTGGGAGGAGAGAGGAAGCGTGGGAATAGTGAGGCAGCTGTGAGCACAGGGGTAACCAAGGCCTTCTCGCCCGAGAACCGCGATAAATCAGCGGCCGGCCAAAGAGTTATTATTATTATTATTATTATTATTATTATTATTATTATTATTATTATTATTATTATTATTATTGGACACTCTAACAAGAAATGATCTGTAGTTTCACGATCTCCACGTACACATAAAGGCGGAATAACCAAGTTGTTCATATAGGGGTGGTCGTTCAGGTTACTAAAATGAAGCCGAAATCTACAATGAAAGATTTTGAGCTTCTCGGGATTTAGATTTTTTATAAAAGTTGGGAGAACGTCGATTAATATATTTCTTGTAGGTTGACAGGAGGGAATTAGACTGGAAATATTTTCTCCTTGTTGGGTGTTTCTGCTCGCACAATCCGCAGAGTAGAAGGTAATTGTGCCAGAGACAGTGTTGACCGTGCTTCTACTGCTTGGGTCATCCAGCACAATAACGCAATACAGTGGACATGGTCAATTAAATTTGCAATCTCAAATTTCATTATTTTTTGTGTATTTTTGGATTTATTATTTCTTCTGGAGATGGAAATATGGATATTAGTGGTACCCGTAATCAAATTTTGAAAACTGGTACCCTTAATCAAAGTCTTGATAGCCAGAAGGGAGAGTTAGTGACTTTAATTGATGAAAAAGTTAGTAAAGAACTTGCTGTTATTCGCGCCTGTATTCACAGCAATGCTTCATCTGTAGCCCCCGAAAGTAAGAAGTTAAAGTCGGTGCGTGGAAAAGAGAAGGCAACAAAATACAAGAAAATTTCAATTCAGAAATTGAGAATTGCCTCAAACAGGCTGCGTGGGGTATTGAGAATTCAAACCAGCTTATAGTTTGGATCTCCTTAAAGACTCATTAGACAAAATAAAGCAACGGAATAAATTAATCAAACTGGCCGATTCGTAGGGATATGGCTGGGAAACCGTTCGTCAATATGGGTTGAATCCTGTTGACAGCGATTCGGACGACGAGAGAAAAATCCTTCGTGCAGAGAGCCAGGCGTCGAGAAAGCATAAATCTTTCACTAAACAAACTGCAAAAAAACTTCCAGCTTCAAGGTTATCTAATGCTATTCAGTCTTCAGCTGCCAGTCAGTTTTCGACTGGTGTGCAATGTGGTTTTCCTGTGGCTCCAGCTACATTTGTTGCTCCGAATCAACATCGTTTTCGAGGGAGGGGGGAGATGTTTTGCCTACGGAGACTACTCCCATTTCAGAAAGCAGTGTCCATACATCAACACTACAATTGGGAGGAAACAGCAGCTCCAAGTAATGTTAGAAGGAGTACTGGTATTTCTGGTGGTAACGACAGCAGTAAAGTTTTATCAAAGATAAGTATTTTTGTTTCAGTTCTCCCAACAGTTGTGTGACACTTTTTGGCAGCTCTCATGAATATGAGTTGGGAGGTGGCAATTTGAAGGTGCGGGGAAGGCTGCGAGAGAATTTCGATTTTTGGAGAAATCTTGATGCAAGTGACTTTGTGCTTGGGGTCATTAGCGATGGATATAAGATACCCTTTATGACTACTCCACTGGATTCTGTTGCTTGTAACAATCAATCGGCTTCAAAGGAGAGAACTTTTGTTGAATCGACCATCAGTGAACTCCAAACGAAATGTCCGATCAGTTGTTGTTACCAGAGACCCTCGGTTATTAACCCCTTATCGGTTGCTTATTCCACTGTTGGGAAAAAAGTTTAAACCTGGCCTTACGAAGGGTTAATAAAAACATATGGAAGCAGTCTGTTAAGTACGATAATTTACGGACTGCTTTGATGTATCTAACTAAAAACAATTGGATGTTTAAATTCGATCTACATGCGGCTTATCACCATGTTGACGTTTTCCCTACGCACATTGATTTTTTTGTGATTTTCCCGGACTTTCGAAGAAAAGGGCACAGTCTTTTATAAATTCAATGTACTCCCTTTCGGGCTCTGTACTGCGCCTTATGTTTTCACTAAGCTTTCTAGGCCTCTTGTGATAAAATGGAGTGGGGAGACAAAAGAATCGTACTCTATTTAGATGATGGGTTCGGTACGGGTTCTGATAATTTGGGAACTGATAAACTGTCAAAAGATGTCAAACAAGGTCTGAGTCTCATTGGTTTTGTGGTTAATTCTGAGAAGTCTGTCTGGATACCAACACAAAGTTTGGAATGGTTAGGAATTTTACTGAATACCTCGAGTGGTTTCTTGGAAGTTCCATAGTGACAGCTGGATAGGGTAAATCAGATAGTTTCTGACATTGAGCATATTTGTTCTCACAACCGACCTGTTCATGTCAAGAAAATCAGTAGTTTTGTTGGACAGGTTATTTCCATGTCTGTTGTAATTGGTAATGTGGCACAACTGATGACTAAATGTTTGAACATAGTTAGTAATTATCGCCCCATATCCCTGATTAGCTGCGTTGGTAAAGTCTTTGAAAAATGTATTTTTAATCAATTATGGCAATTCCTGAACAATACCAACGCTCTTAGTCAATTCCAGTCAGGTTTTAGACCAGGCGATTCGACTATTCTCCAACTAACTGACATATATGACGAATTCTGCAGAGCGGTGGATGAAGGGAAAGAGGTTAGGGTCGTTTTTTGCGACGTCAGTAAGGCCTTCGACAAGGTATGGCATGCTGGTCTCATTCACAAGCTGGAGCGTATTGGTATTTCGGGTGATCTACTGTCATTTATAAAATCGTACCTTTCAAATAGAACTCAGCGTGTGGTGGTGGCATCAGAGGCATCTTCATGGCGACCTATAAATGCTGGAGTACCACAAGGATCTGTTCTTGGGCCCTTATTGTTTCTGATCTATATAAACGATATAACTGAAAATTTACTTAGTAGTATACGCCTTTTTGCTGATGATACTTCTTTATATCTAATTGTGGAAAATCCAAATCAAGCCTCGAACCTAATTAACCACGATCTAGCTGCAATTGAACACTGGGCTGAAACATGGTTAGTTGAGTTTAATCCTCAAAAAACCGAGAGTATGATTATAACACGCAAAACCAACCCCACTGTTTATCCACCCCTATTTCTTGGTGGCACTCAAATATGTGACGTTAATACTCATAAGCACTTAGGAGTGGTATTAAATACCACATGTACTTGGAACAACCACATTGACCATATCTGTTCCAAAGCCTGGTCTCGTTTAGACTTGCTGAGGAAACACAAGTTTGATCTCGACCGTAATGTCTTGGAGAAGATATACTTTGCCTTTATTAGGCCGCTACTGGAATACGCCGATACTGTTTGGGATAACTGTTCATTAACCCAAGTCGCCGATTTAGAAAAAATTCAGATCGCAGCGGCGAGAATAGTTACAGGTGCAACACTTAGTGCTAGCAAATCCTTGCTATACACCGAAACACGATGGGACCCTCTTGAAGAAAGACGTCGTAAACATAAATTGGTTCAATTCTTCAAAATGTATCACGACTTGTCGCCTCCTTATATTGCTATTAAAATTCCACCTCTCATATCCTCGACAAATCCATCTTTCAACCTTCGAACCAGGCAAAACCACAGAGTTCCATTTTGTCGAACAAATCTATATCAGTCCTCGTTCATCCCCAATGTTACTGATCAGTGGAATAACTTGCCGCTACCAGTTCGCGAGAATTCCTCATTAAGTGAATTTAAGACCTTCTTAAAAGCTGGCAACCTACGACCACCGTTATTTTATAGCGGGGCCAAATCTCGTGTGGCTCAAATTTACCACTGTAGATTGAGGTTACGTTGTAGTAATCTTAACGTCCACTTATACGAAAATCACCTAGCACCTAGTCCACATTGCCAGTGTGGCGAGCTCGAGACACCTGAGCACTTTCTCCTCCACTGTCCAATCTTTCTTAACGCACGTAATGAAACGATCAACTTACTTCCTTTTTCTATAGACATTTCCATACTTCTGTTCGGTTCTGAATTTTTGAACAACAAGGAAAACAGTATAATTTTTGATGTAGTGCATGACTTTATCTTATCGAGTGGCAGGTTTCGGTGACAACAACTCATATTCTCACAAACTTCATCTTCCTTGGACTTTGCGCTTTAGGGTTAACATCATCAAGATAAAACTCTTCCTACTTATGCAATTATTAAATCAGCTGCCCAAAGGCAAGGATTTGAATTCATATTGTTGACAACGCATCATTTGAATTCTTATTCTAATGGCATCACGTATTCAGGATGGCCTACTTCTACTTCTTCTTCATTTCTTCCCTGTTCTGTCTAACTTCTTATACTCTTGTCCTTCTATAGTTTAAACAATCTCGCAGATCGCTGCCCGGGGGCTGGGGCCTGTTTACGAAATAACACTGACCTCCTCTCTAATCAGTTTTTGTGACGGGTCTTCGCCGCTTTATTTGTAACTGCTTACGCAAGTTTCGGTACTTCTCTGTGCAGAAGTGGGCAAATGAATAGCAGTACCCTAAAGGACAATTTGGCTACCCTTTCAATTATGGTGTGGTTCATTGCCAGCGGGGATCATGCCCCTGGGTAGCGATATGCGAGGTCCACTCCACTCCACTGCTGATTCATGCCATCATCCTTTGAAAAGTGTTCTTGAATAAAGGAGACGACTCATATAAGCCTATGGCTTCCTGTCGAATCCTCGTCTACTTACAATCCCGATTACTTCTCTTTCTGTTATACCGTGTACAACCATGAAAAATGTTTGACGTTCTGTGGTTTTTATTATTATGTAATGTATACGCGTAACACTGCTTTATGAATAAATATTGTTTAAACTAAATGTTTGACCGCATATATTGCACAAGCGTATTCGTGGGATTCTTTCATCTCGCTCCCCAGTGCAAGCTTGGATCAAATTAAGTTTTGGAAGTTTAATCTCAATTTCAGGAAGTTGTCGTACAGTCCAGTTTGTACTAAAATAGTTTACTCTGATGCTAGTTGTATAGGATATGTTGGATATATTGTTGAATGTTCTGGTAGTATTGCCCAGGGTGTTTGGGAAGACAACGAGGCCTCTCAGAGTTCAACGTGGAAAGAGCTCACTGCTCGACTGAGAATTTTGAAATCACTTTCATTACAATTGACACATCACAGGGTTAAGTGGTTTACTGATAATATGAATGTTGTGAATATTGTAGAAAAGGGTAGCATGAAGGCCCATTTGCAGGTTAACTCGTTTGAGATTTTTCGATTTTGTCTTAAAACAGACATCAGTGTTGAAATGGAATGGATTCCAAGACGCCTCAATGAAAAGGCCGATTATCTGAGTCTTTAGATAGACAGTGATGACTGGGTATATCTAGTGTTGTGTTTGAAGGTTTGAACGACGCCTGGGGCGTGTGCGAGGTAGACCGATCTGTGTCTGGGTACAATGCCAAGTTGCCAGTTTTCTACTGTAGACACTGGAACGAATCGTGCAATGGTATTGATGCTTTTACTGAAAACTGGGGTGGGAAGGTTCGTTGGTTTGTGCCTCCAGTTTCTGTGGTTTCACGGGTATTCATACATATCCGGTGGTGTGGAGCTTCCGGAATATTGGTTGTCCCTCTATGGAGGTCAGCTAATTTGTGGCCCCGTATTGGTCTTGACGGGTCCAATTTTGTCAGTGAAATTGTAGATTGGACGATCCTACCTAGGGATAAACATGTCTACACGCAGACTAAATTTTCTAATTCTTTCTTTGGCCTGGCCTATCTTTACCTTGATTTATCCAATCACGTTAGTCATTTTACACTTCACTGATTTCTGCCACCAAAGCCCGCGATATCTGAGTCATTCTTGAAAATATTTGATCGGAACAAGACATGATAGAACGACAATCCTTCTAGTTTCTTTTTCTTCAACATATTTATGTCAGTCAAATTTTTATGATGAAGCTTCCACAGCTCAGTGTAATGTTGAGGAAGAAAATCGCGACTGATTTTCACCCCAATCAAAATTGTTCTTCAACACATTTATGCCCATCAAGTTCCCATGAAGAAGCTTCCACAGTACAAGGTAATGCTGAGGATTTCTGTTTTCAGAAAATTCATCAGTGTACATAGATTAGGGAGTTTGCGATTTCAAACGTGTACGGGTACGGGTACGTGTAGCAGATAATTTGTGAAGTACGTCACACTTCTTGCACACGCTTACACGTTTGCTACACGTAAAACTGCTGGGTTGAAATTTGAAAATTCCTGTGATTTAAAAAGACAAAATGTGTTTCAGTTGAATGCACAAATTCGTGCCAGCTACAATCCCGTGGTTCCTAGAAGCTTTCTAATGGCAACAATCGAAATAATGAGCGTGTTTGTGAAACAAATTAGTTTAATTTTGTTGTGACAAGGACATGTCAACACTGGCATTAATCACGAAATGATTCGTTTTGGTCAGGAAAAGTCATTACGTGTACGGGTAGACGAAAATCTTGTCGACAACATCATAAAGTTCGCTTACTTCCACACGTACACGTTTTTATCCAACGTGTAGAAGTAGGTTTACAAGTTTCGACGAACGGGTAGATATGGATTTGTTAAAATAATAATGGTTTCATTTTCTCTCTGCATATATAATACAACAGGTTATTCTCGTTGTAATCCTTGTGTTCTGGAACAATTCTTCGCGGATATCAAGGGGAAATTGTTGTGTTTGTTGTGGATTGAATATTTAAGATAAAAAACGCAGCTGTTTTCTCGAACAGTCTTGGAGAATATATTTTTCCTTTCTTCCAACGATGAATTATGACACAAGGAGGTTTCTGTTACGTTGCCACTTCGCCTATGAACGATCACTATTATATATTTGATTATTTTATTCTTAATGTATTTATTTTCGTGTACGGGGTGTGTGTGTGGTGTGAGGGAGTGTGTGTGTGTGGGGGGGGGGGAGAATTGATTTAGTAGTGGGGAAGTTCGATTGAATCAGATGGCTTACTACGATGGTTGTGAGCTAGGAACAATATGAGGGGGGGGGGCACGTAAGTTGATTACTGAGCCGGAGGCAGATCCCAAAGTGCACAACACTGAGATGAGGACAATGGGAAGGGTGCCCCTCCCAGTGTGGATAATCAGTAGGTTCTCCCCAGGGACATTCAAGTCCCCCCAGTGATAACAATCGAACTACTGAATTATTTTTGAAAATTATTTTATATACCCTGTTTGTTTCAAAATTATTTATACCCTGTTTGTTTTTGTGTTTTTAAAAGCGCGCTTCATTTTAAATGGGAGCGGGTCATGACGTGGGTGTGTGTGTGTATGGGGGGGGGGGGCTCTCCCAGGCCTGGCTACGTCACTGAGTAATGGCTTTCCGATGGAAGGTGTTTGTAGCAGGGACCTGCTGAAAGGTAGAGAGCAAGGCATAAGCATAAGGAGAGCAAAACAAAACAAAAAAAATAGTTTTCACGTGCCAAAGGGGCGCAGGTGCGACGTGGGATTTTAAAACCATTGCGAACCGAATGGCTGTCATTGGATTTATAGTGTCAGACAGAACCAAGGAGGCCGAATAGCAACCAAGATCCAGCTTCTGAAAAGAGATTGCACATTGCATTGAATGCGTTTACCGGAGGGCCAGTCCCCACCAGCCACGTTATTCTAGGATGTGAGATTTATGCAGCTTGGCTCACCACGCTACCACAAGGATTCCAATCGTCCAGTGGTCCATTTGCTACGTGCCGAGGCACACACAGGTGTGATGCGTTTATTGGGATGAAGTCATGGCATCTAATCAATGCCGCAAAACAATATTCGTTAAAGAGAGAAGAAAAACACAAACAGAACGCTGCTTTGGGAGCAGCGCCAGCATGATTTCCATAGCGGTTACAAAATGGAAAGAACGCCACCAAAACAGACCAATATGACGGTTTGTAAAAGCTGGAATCATCCATTAGCTTACAGAATGAAAGGTTGGCAATTCGGTCTCCCTTTGGGAGAATCGATGACTAAATACAGCAACCAAAAAACAATCACACGCCCACCGTATGACCCCTCACATACACCACATGCCCTTGTCGTGGGCTGGTTGTGGACATATTTATTTCCTTATTAAGAGAGTCAAACACTTGTCCTAGCCAGACATGTTCCAATCATTGGCTTGCGTTTAGTCATTCTCTGTGGCTGTTGGCAAGTGGCGTGTTAGCTCACTTGACTGAAAATCAGGGTGAGCTGTTCTAATCACTTTTTGCCCGTCGCACGTCCGTCGTGAAGGTGATGTTTGGGAACACTTTAATGGAATTTCAGTTGAGTAGCAGTTATATAGGGACATTTTTTTAAATAATATTTTTGCTCGTATTGAGGAGTGTGTGGGGGGGGGGGGGGTGGATGGGTGGTGTGGGGCCAAAATGCGCCAATTGGTAAAACATCTTCTCTTGAACCAGCGGTAGCAGAGACCGTTATGCTGCTTCCTTTGGGATGTAGAACCCAATTTGTTTAAGAGAAGTTCGAGGGGCAATATTCACCGTCGTTATGGGAGGGGCAAGAATTTTTGCCCCACCAAAAAATTATATTTTCTGACCGAGCGGCCAATTTGAACCAAATTATTATGAAGTAAATTAATGGGTCTTAAGTATTTATGCCCCCAACAATTTCTAGTAGCCCCGTGGGAACCGCGGCAGCTAAAAATAGAAATATTTTTTGTTAAACGCCCATATCTCCAAAACCACAATGCACTGAGATTTCTTATTTGGTGTGAAGCTTCCTTGGAACCAACCAACAGAATGGAATAGTAAAAAAAATGTCATTTGTTTTGTCGTAGAATACAGCTTCTGGACATTGAAAAAATGCTAAGTCCGCATTTTTTTTTAACACTGTGGATAATAGAAAAAAACATTTAAAAATCTTCTTTTTTTTCTAAACCACTGCCTCAAATGATTCATATTTGATATATGGCATCACTGAAAGTAGGATTTTCAGGTCTATTTAAATTGATCCCTTTGGGGCACATTTAGCGGGAAAAAATGTGGCCCATGCATGGGCCTCAAAATACAAAATAAAAAAAATCAAACGCAACTTTTGCTAAATCTGTACGTATCAGGTCATTGATATTTGGTATGGAGCATATTTGGAGCGGGTAGCATCCAACCGGCAAAAAAAACCCCCGGGTTTTACATGGGATGCTACATGGTGTTATGAACTATTTGGATATACAAGTCTGCGCAGCATGATGCACAACCCTTCTTTGTCAGATACAACGGTGCCATTCTCACAAACGATTGATTGGGGTAATTAGAAAGTGGTGTTAACTTGGCTAAACCGTCCTTGTCAAACCTAAACATTTGACGGCATTCATCATTTGTAAATCGTGACAAGTCAAAGCTTGGGTAATGAAACCTAATGTTAGAAGCTGAACGTTCATCAGTTGTGGATAACAACACTAATTCTACGTCGTCTTCAATCGCACCCAACATCAGCAGATCTGAGGAAGCCATTGTTGGTCAACAACATAATGACCCTGAACTCACAGAGTTACTGACCCGTTACCCGTACACGTACACGTTAATTAAAAAGTCGTTTCGCAACTAAATTTTTCTCAAATCCCAACGTGTACGGGTACGTGTAGCTACACGTACCCGTACCCGTACACGTTTGAAATCGCAAACTCCCTATTGTCAACTCTGGACTGCGCAATTTTGAGTACTGTCATTTCTCTCATCAATTTAATTTAAATATAGAATTTTTAAAGAAAATGTTACACAACTACTCAGATAAAGATATTTGAAAGTTTCTGGAATCTGGTTTCTGGAATCTGGTTTCCCAGTTGGGTATTTTTATTCACACTTGGTATCTAACCACAAAGGTGCCATTAATTTTACTAATGCAATTAATGCCTACCTTGAATCAGAAGTTTCAAAGAGATCAATTATTGGCCCTTTTCAAAGTAATCCTTTTCCTTTTGATATTCATATCAGCCCTCTCAATTCTGCACCTAAGAAAGAGTCTATTGAAAGATGAGTAATTTTAGATTTGAGCTTTCCGATGGGAAATTCCATTAATGATGGTATCCAAAAATGTTCATATCTTGGTTCACCAATTAAATACAGAAAATACGCATAGTACCTTGGTGTACCAAATGTTCACCACGAGTGGTGAAGTGGTGTTAACCGGGAGCCTTCGGCGCGCGGTTAACACCACTTCACCACGAGTGGTGAACATTTGGTACACCAAGCTACTAAGCGTATATTTTATTTAAACCATGATCGTCACATTGTTAAGAGTCGCTGTTATTTTTTCTCGATTCCACTGAGCAGCAGCCGTACATACGTGCGAATTTGTTTTTGTTTACATGAGCATCGGTGGGCGGCACTTTCGCTGTCACTGTTATCGCCGAGACGAAATCGAATAATAATAACATAATAACATATTATTTCGAGTTATGGATGTTTTATTAACATGAGACAATGCATGTTTGTTAATGTTTGGTATCATATGAGGTAAACCCATTTAAAAACTTAAATAACAGCGAGGCGACGTGCAATAAAATTAGACAAGTTCGCATTCAGGTCGACGTCACCAAAGGTCAGCATGGATGTAGTTCCACTGTAGGCGTAAATTTTAACTACTGAAAACCAATTGCTGGTGTGTTTACCACAGTTGGTGTATAATGCTAAAATTTATGTCATAGGCTTTTCATATACTGAGTCAAAAAAGAAAGTATAATAAACTATGAGGAGCAATTTTTTTTAGTATTATCGACTTTAATCCCAAACAAATTAATGTAAATTCATATTTCGAGTCTAGCTGTATGAATTTGCATAATTGCATGTTCTTACTGCTGCCAGCGTCACGTCAGGACGACGCAATGCAGACATGGGGTGAAATGAAAAGTTCACACATGCAGTCAATATCGTGTATGTCCATCGTTTGCCTCTTGGATGGCAAGACATCGATGGCGCATGGACCTGATAAGCCAGTAACCCTGGATGTCACCCTGTGGTATTGCGTTCCACTCGCCCACTCCTGCCTTAGAACATTACGGAAAGCGCCTAACGTCTGAAGATCATGAAGTCGTACCCGACGGGCCAATTGATCCAAATGATGCTCGATTCGCTACAAATCTGGCGAAAGTGGGACCAGGGAAGAAGTTCGATGCTCTGTTCCTCACGAAAGTCACGACAGATATGTGCCACGTGACATTGGGCACTGTCTTGCAGGAATAACTGCACTCCGACGTTAGCGTTGAACAACAGGACAACAATAGCGTTCAGAATGTCATCCTTATATCGCCGTCCATTCAGATTACCATCGGTGTTGATCAACTGCGTTCGATGGTACAAGAAAAGTCTTGCCCAAACCATTTCACTACCCCTACCGAAACGGTTGCATTCCCACATGAAAGCACCAGAAAACCGTTCTCCTCGTCGGCGATACACTTTTGCCCTACCATCAGCGCACCGTAGACAAAATCGTGATTCATCACTAAAAAGAACTGTGCTCCAACGCTGCTGAGCCCAGCGAACACGCTGACGTTCCCATTCCATTCAGACGGCACGATGACGTTGGGTAAGGATTGGTCCGTGGTATGGACGCCTACTTCGGATGCTGTGTTCGACGAGTCTGTTGCGGACAGTTTGCGATCTGATTCTATTGTTAGTTCTACCAGGAGTAATTGCTGTTGTCCTCGACGCCGGAAGGAAGCGATCCTGCAAGGGAGACGTCCTGATGTGTCGGTCTTGTGCGGGGGTCATAACTCTTGGTCGGTCGGCAGATGATCCAGTGGCTCTATACCTTCCAATGAGACGGTAAATAGTGGCCACAGTGACTCCGAACTCAGAGGCTAGCTCATCTGGAGGTATTCCAGCCTCATGCATACCAGTGGCACGCAACCTCTGATTTTCGGTAAACCTTGGCATTAGTAAAAATGCCTGAAGACAAAAACTAGCGTGTTTTTGCAATAACACAGGCTCCCTAGCACAACATAACACAAAGAAAAACGTCGTTCACCCATTCAATTTGACATTCTCGGGTAGCACGTGCCCTTTTGAAATCCGTAGCAAAATTGTATATGGTTGGGTGGACAAGAACATGTCATTAAACTCTTTGCACGATTTCTTGTCCACAAACATGCCACATTAGAACTATTCTGTTCCATCCTTTATGCTATTTGTTGACGTTTGTTTCTATTATACTTTCCTTTTTGACTCAGTTTTATAGAAGAATAGGTAACCATGGTATAAATTAAAATATCCTTCGGTGGATGATTTGGTTAAAAAGAATGGCAGGAATTGTCTCTTATTCAAAAGAGATCTTCACAGGGCCTACAGGCAAATTCATGTTGATCCAGGCGACATTGGATTAGTGGGTTTCAGTTGAAATGGATATTTGTACTTTGATATGGTGTTATCTATGGGGCTGCGATCAGCCGCATACATGTGCCAGCGATTTACAAATGCCATATCCCACATATGCAGACAATTTAGCCTGAATATAATTAATTACTTGGGTGATTTTTCTGGAGCTGAAACTTCAGAAAATGGTGATTGAGCTTTTCAGCAACTTAAAAATGTTTTAGAAAGTTGTGGCCTTGAGGAAGCTGACCATAAAGCATGTGCGCCATCTTCAAAAATGGTTTTCCTTGGGATCCAGTTCAATGCAGACTTTAACTCTTGAAATTACAAATGATCGTCTTCGGGAAACACTGCATTTAGTCAGAGAATGGTTAATGAAAGAATCAGCTACTTTGAGGGAGGTGCAATCACTTTTGGGCAAACTTCATTTTATTGCCTCTTGTGTTAGACCAGGCAGAAGTTTTGTCCCCAGGAATTACCTGGTTAGAAGTTTCAAGCAAAATAACAGAATAAAATTGAAAACTCCTGTTTACATTCATAAAGATTTACAATGGTGGTCGCATTTCCTTCCAGAGTATAATGGCATCTCCATGAAGTCGCTTGGGGAATGGTCTCTTCCAGATGAATTTATTGCTTCAGATGATTCTCAGCATGGCTGTGGAGGTATTTTTCAGAATCAATCAAGATTCCCAGATTTTATTCATCAACAAAATGTGCATATCAACCAGTTGGAAATGCTTACGATTATATACCACTCAAAGGTTGATAAGCACCAAGTATATCCAACTACCTGTTTTACGTTTTAGTTGGAATACTGTAATGAAAAGTGTATATATTTTTTAATACTGTAATGAAAAGTGTATATATTTTTATTTAATTATATCTTTAATGATTAAAGTACAGAAATTAAGATTTTATTTGTGTTTGACATTATTTGTTAGCTTTTGAATACGATAACCATGGAAAATGGATATTATTGGTAATGTTGTTCCATTCTTGCCTTATTCAGTCATTAAATCAAAATGGTTTGTGTTGAAATGAAGATTGAATACCCCGCACATGCCATGCACATGTAGACAGTACACGAAAACATCATGAAAATCAAAGGGTACATGCTTTCCATGACTGTCACGAAAAGACTGCCTATCAAGAGAGCTAATGAAAACAATGGGGACCATCTCAATCATAACCACCAAAAATATCGCAAATATGTCACAAGCAAATTTCACAATGATGTGTCAAATATTTGGTGCTTAGCAAACTTTGAGTAGTGTAGTTTCTTTGAAATTATGGGGCAACTTTCTATGAGGAAAGAAAATAATTTTTTATTGTGATAACAGCATATCAGTTTCTGTGCTGAATAAAGGTGGCACCAGGAACGAAGTGCCTTAGGGATATTTGCAGGATTGCAGCTCTGTATCAATTTGATGTCAGATCTTGCCATATTCAGATTTGTAAGAATAGATTACCAGATTATTTATCAAGATGGGATACAAATTCAACAAATCACGAATTTATTAGGAAATAGACAGTGTTTTAATTTTGTTCATTCCTTTTCAGAAACTGAACTAAAACAATTGAAGGCGGATGTTAGATACTCGATGAGCAAAGCATTTTCGGAGGGACAAACAAAAACCTGCAAATACAGTGGAAATCCTTTCTTTTGTTCTGTACATACTATGAACTAGTTCCTTTACTGGCAGAATTATTAACCCTTTGAACCCTGTGGTATCTTCCATGTCAGTTCAATGGCAGCAATTGGAAGAGTCCACATTTATTGTTTGAGATTAGACCAATTAATATTTTCAACGTGCAGCCGTTGGGCTGCACGTTAAAAATAGTCATTGGTCTACACACACCGTCACTCAGCAGCCATCATACTTAAGGAAATTATGACGTATCGTGCTTCTGGGCCGGAAAAGCTGTTCAAGGGATTAACTCTTCTGCTGTATGCTCAGTTTTTGAGTTGCTCCTTCAAGCCAGTGGACTCAATTAGAAACTTTCTAAGTTGTGTTAAAACTCTACACATATTACATGATTTAAACTGTGAGCACTTTAAATCGTTTGAATTGAAACTGACAGTCTGAGGGCTGTTCAGACTTAACCCACATTGCACGAGACAAGCTTTACCAATTACGCCCTCATTGCTATCAGAAATACATGCAATGTTGGACCTCAGCATATCTATTCATGCTACATTCTGGTGCCTTTTTCTGCTAGCCCTTTTTTCTTATGATTCGGAAGTCAACTTTAGTACCAGATAATCTTACCTCTTTCAATTGATCTTTTCAGTTAACCCGAGGTGACATTTTTGAGTGTGATGGTATGCTTCTGGTGTTAATCAAGTGGTCTATAACAATTCAATTTGGGCACAAAATTTTGAAACTCCTGGTTCTTGTTATACCAGATTCTGCTTTATGCCCAGTTGAAGCTTTCAGAAATATGGTACATTTAGTGCCTGCTAAATCCACGGATCCTTTATTTATCACTCGAGGTAAAAAATGAATAAAACCCATCACTTACCCTCAGCTTCAAAAGTTTCTAAGATTTGCAATTTCTTCCACAAGCAGAAATAGTTCCTTTTATTCTTCTCACAGTTTTCGGCGGGGTGGGGCGTCGTGGGCTTTTCAAGCTCAGATTCCAGGTGAATTGATTCAACTCATGGGAGATTGGTCAAGTGACTGTTATAAAAATATTTACATTATACTTTAGCAGACAAATTTCTAATTGCCAAAAAAAATTCGAGATCAGATTTCAATCTCTGACTTGTAAGCTGTATTTTTAAAGTTTTCTTCCTTTACATTATTCTTTCAGAGAAAACTTCAAGGGAAATCATAATTGTCTCAGATTCCATTTGCAAATATGTTCAAAGGATTCATTACACAGAGATGAAAGCTCTTCCTGGCACCACTATTTCTGGGATCATATATCTCATCAAAATTCTGGAAGTTCAATAAACTTTTCCCACTATTCTCATGTTATACTTCATGTGGGTACTAATGATATAGAGAAAAATTCTTTTGATAGCATTATCACAGCTTACAACAATCTAATAACAGTGTCCTGAAATCATTTTAATGCTGTGGTTCTCATGTCTGCTATTTTACCTTGGCCAAAAGATTTTGATTCATTGGGAAAAAAGGTCATAGACGTTAACAGAAAATTAGTACAATTATGTTTTGACAGGCGCTGTCAGATTGTCAAGTCTTATAGACCTTTTCTGAAATCTGGAAAGCCTGTTAGGGAATTATTTGACGAGAGAGATGCTTTGGATTTAAATTTTGAGGGTGCACGCCGGCTAAGGAATTATTTCATTCAGATTATAAGTACATAATAATAACACTTTGGCCGGCTGCTGATTTGGCGCGGTTCTCGGATGAGAAGTTATTGGTTACCCCTGCACTCACAACTGCCTACGTATTCCAACGCTTCTTCTCTCCTCCCAACACTCGGAGACGAACTGCTTGGTGACACCCCTTGT
Organism: Pictodentalium vernedei; assembly: GCA_031216915.1. Classification (NCBI taxonomy): domain Eukaryota; kingdom Metazoa; phylum Mollusca; class Scaphopoda; order Dentaliida; family Dentaliidae; genus Pictodentalium; species Pictodentalium vernedei. The sequence continues at coordinate 205,922,289 of CM062297.1, read as the reverse complement.
CCCATTCTTCCCAATCTTTCCGATTAGCATATTAACCCTCTCTTTTGAGTCTTTCATTAACCACATGTCCTTCATTCTCCCATCCCACTTTCCCATTATATTCCCAGTGAATCTTATTCTTTTAGATTGATATTTTTTATGCATTCTAGAAGAAAGTGTTCCAGGGTCTCCACCACGCCCGAAATAAAACATCTGGCATTCCTTTTCACTGTTTTTCCAAATCCCCCCCCCCCCCCAGCTCCAGAGACCGCGACCTCCGCTTGAACAAAAGTGAACTCCCAAAGGTGCCATCAAGGTACTCTTCAAAACCAGGCTTCTCTTTATCACGCAGGCCACCCAAAGACCTCTTTGATTTGACCCCCTCTCGTCAATTAAGATTACCATCCTCCGAGTTTCAATAAGTCTATCCTGTCCTTGTTCTTTATGCACCCAAGCTAATCACTGATTGCTTCTAGTGCTGCGGCATTACGCGACCCCGTTATCCATTCATCGGCCTGCATCGTTCTGCAGAGTTTCCAAGCTCTGTACAGCTGCCTGGGTTAGGGGTACCACTTCCGTACCATATGTTACCTGGCAGACCCACCATTTCCCAAATGGTTTTCCCCACGAAAAAACCTTATTGAAACTGTAGTTTAAGTTAAGTTTCATTTGGTTAAGGATTCGCCTCCCCTTCAGAATCAGTTTATTTGTGTGGTTTCGGTAGATGCCTCTTCCCGTGATATTTATATTTACCCCTAGATACTCGTAGTCACCCGTCTCTTCTACACTAAGAAGTTTGCTGCTACCTTCCGAAATACAGAACTCCCCCACTCTCCATCTTATTATAGACTTAAGTTTACTTCTATTGTTGGTGTATATATAGCCCAAGAACATTAGATTTCACTAGGGAAAAAAATCGGAGAAAGCTGATTTTTTCAGGGAATGTCGAGTACATGTCACTGAACGATTAGACAAAAGTCCCCTAAAATCCCAGTTGAGCTTTTTTTTTCTACAGCCTTTTTTCGAAAACGCGTTTGAAAAAAATAAAAAAAAATCGCACGAACTTTGTAATCTCGAATTGATCCAACTGTATTTTTTTTTGTTTACGTGTATTTCGAGCTACATAATGTCTAATATACATTTACCTAGAGGAAAATGTGCATTCTGTGACAATTTCTGCGAAAAATTATTGAAAATTCACAAAAAAGTATCGGATTTACGCAAAAAATGACGATTTTCCTAACGGATTTGCCCAAAGGGTCGTAGTACAGAACGGGATGTTAGTTGGACAGACGATAAAAAATCCACCACCATTTGAACACTTTTATCATTGCTTACAAAATAGACATTATGGAAGACCCCCTCTGCTTCTGGCCGAGTTCCCCTTTTGGCATAAAATTCGTCAGCATGAGAACTCAACTATTTTCGGGCTTGGGACCGAACAGACACGTCTGTGTCTGGCAGCATTAGATCAATAAATAATATTTACAGAATGTACAAAAATCAATAAATAATATTTACAGAATGTACAAATCAATCAACATGGATTAAGTTACATTGACTATTATCAACGCTATATACAGAAATGACATGACCTATATACATATTATTCATCGAACTCAGAAATTTCCGACAGGACAGTGTTTCTGTGGTTGTTACAAGAATCCGAACTGCAATTACACAAACCTGAGCAAGAGAGTCCTGCCTTCTTACACCCACACCTTTTTGTACAAGCACTCTTGCAACCACAACTGATCAGATTCAGCAGGTTATCGGGGGCCTATGGCTTTGTGGCTGCAGTCGGTACAAGAAGTCCATTGTCTAGCGACCACCCCCAATCCGTCGGAGGAAGCGAATTGCCCAGCCATTGTTGGACCTGGAGATAACATCTGTAGACATGTTGTTGTGCAGCATCGCTGCTTGGTGGGAGTGAGGCTAGGTCGATGGGTTTATTCAGTTTAGATTTTGCTACATAACGCTTGTAAGTGACATATCTATATTGGTCGAGAGAGGAAACAGTTTTACTCCCGTATAAGATCAGGAGAAGTTGTTCCCCGGCAGCGGCTACTGCACTTGGTGTACTGTCATCCGCCAAAATGGTGTTGACATACTGTTGTGAGTCGCTAGTAACATCGGAGACAATTGTACTGAATACTTTCTTCTTACCAACTCGAAAGAGTGCAGAAGTAGTGTCACAACCACTTATAGAATGTGCTACAAGGAGGTTGCTTCTATGGTCACCCATTTTGGTTGCTATTTCACTAACTGAAACTAGTAAGTTTAGGGTAATGGAATACATCATGTGAATATTACATCCCGGTTGAACTCGAGAGGTAAGAATGACTAACAAGTCTGTGTCTGTTCCCACAACGGCAACATTGTTGTCATCTTGAGCGATGTCAAGTGCAGTTTCGGCTATCAGTACATCAGCATCAGCCTCGGCTTGCTTGGACTGAATATTGATAGCAGATAGCTCCTGCATTAGAAGATCGATCAGTTGGGTTTTGTTCTTGGCATTTGCAAGGAAATCGGATTGGGGTGTGGTGGCTGGTAACTCGGGTGAGATATTGATATCAATGGAATACCTGTCTTTAGATCTACGGGCTTGTTCCATGCCCTTTGTCGACATTGTACAAGCACAACCATCAAAAACAACCACGACGTTCGCCCCAAAATGTCTCACTAGATAATTGGAATATGATGTACATATGTCCTTATATGACGACTGTTTATGCCATACAACTGCCCTCAATAAAAATCCACCATCTACAACAAACAGAGAATGTTCTGGGATTTTAGTTTTCTCGGAACCGTATGTTTTGAGGATCTTACCGAGCGTGCTTTTCTGTGTCTTCCTCATTCCAGCAGAATCAAACAATGCTGGTGGTTTCGGGGCGAGTTCATATTTGAGATACTCTTCCATCTCTGCTTGTGACTGAATAACACATGTGATGCGGTTGAACAGAATTGTGGGGTCAATCACTACCTTACTTCCACGGACTTTGATGCTATTTGCCATCGATGTGAAAGACTTCACAGTGTCAACACGTCGTAGTTTGATGCTGTTGAACGTTTTGCTTACAACATTCGATACGCAACATTCACCAATTTTGCGAACTTGATCACAGTTCACAGTTTCGTCGGCCACAAGCCCGGTCGCTATAAAGACTAATTGTAGTGGATCTCTATTCTGAAAGGGGGAATGCACTCTGAGCCAGTTCAATAATTTGGTGATATCATTGGCATCAGTCAATTGTGAACTTTGACGGAGATCCCGATGTTGTTCGCCATGACCAGTGTGAACATGAACAAAATTTTCGAGAGCATTACATATCGGAAGGCAAAGAGGTAGTCCATGTACCCATTTCGCAACAGTGCTATCGGTTATTCCCCTGCCACGTGTGAGACCACCAGGGAGCTTGAACATTCTCATTAAACACTGCTCTATGGTCTGATCAGAATATATCCCGTCCCAGAATTTATCTGAGCGCCTTATGGTAAAGTAACCTTTCTCAGTGAACAACTTCAAATCATCCTGTTGCATTATTTCTGTTAGCTCGTTCATCTGCTGCAAATAGAGATGAGAACTTTTTGCGTATGCAAAATGACCACCTGCGTGAAATACTGGAATCATATTGCGAACACAATATGTGTGGAGTTCCCAGTCGCCTGTGCGCTCTGCTCTCAAGAACAACTGGAGAAGACCTATTTGCTCGTAGTATTGTACCCAAAGCTTTCCTTGCGTCCTACGGATGCATTCTGGAGCAGTTCGTGTAATTTTGACAGTAGATGGTTGACACTTTCTTGATTGACAGCGTCAGCTGTTGTACAGTCACCTCTGGCAAGTCCGCAGAATATTTCATTGACTTCTGTGCAGTCTATGTTATTTAGTGTTCGGCTTTCTTCAAACACAAGTTTTGTAATGGCAATTTGTGTTAGCAAATGGGCACGAACTGCTCTTGAATATGCATGACCACTGATCAAATGATGGATTGACCCACCAGCATAAACAGTCCCCCAAAGTTCATCCAAGCCGCTACCAGCCATGATCGAACCAATTGCCCCTAAATATGACATAATCATATGGAAGCCGCCGAGTCTAACGAAAACTTTTGTCAACTTATCTGACGAAGACACAATCTCCACTGCTTTGATATAAAGTGGTTGGTCAAACGTCACTGGACAAACGTGCAGTCCCTGTTTCTCACATTCAGTTTGTGCAAACATGAGAGCAGTGTAAATTGTGCTCGGGTTGGATGGATCAAAATTAATAAAGGGAAGTATCTCGACATCACTTGTTTCATAATCATCTGATGATGTGACAATGTGCATATATCCAGCCCAAGATGGGCAAGGTACTCTCAGTACATGCGTCAAAGACCAAAGACTGTCGACTGTTTTTGCGAGTTTCAAATTTTTCGGATCAGATTCACCCAAAGTTGATAAATCCTTCATCACAATTTCGTCAAGACCCGATTTGCTTGGTTTACTGTAACCTTTCAAAGGGATGTACCCGAATTCACCAGAGCCAATATTCGAATGATCACCAGTTAGTCGTTTTATCGGAGACTCTTCTGTGTGATCTCTGCTTGGAGTTATACAGGCTATGCCTCCCATACTATGGAAAGTATTCTTGCCATCTAGCGTGCGCACATTACAATCGGCGTTATCGAAAACGAATTGTGTGAAGTTCGCAAGTCTAGGCGACGGACCTTTGCTTATCATGACAGAATGAACGTATTGTTGAACTTCCCGGTAGCTAGAAGAGAACATTAGTCCATTCAGAATGTCGATCAGTTCCCGAGATGCGAATTTCCTATGTATGTAAACTGCTACCGACAATAATACTGGTGACAAGAATGAACGGGACCGACAAGAACTTATTAGAGACTGACCTATGGCTGTCACGCGTCTCTGGTTGGCTTGGATGTTTTGCCCACGCTGCGACGGAGCAACAATCCCTTGTAACAAGGTTTGGAGTGTATCGGGTAGTAGATCACTAGATACAGATAACGAATCGGGTTTGGGATAAACGTCACACTCGTAAATGGCTGACCGAATACCGTCGCGGACTATAGCCGATGCTTTCTTGACGATGCGCATACGTTCATCAGTTTCATTGGTACATTTGTCTGAGTACCACGAATCATATAGTATTTTGTCTGATGAATCTCTGAATGTGACAACATTTTTTAGGGACCTCAGTGTTGTAATAGAGATTCTACTACCGAAATGCTCAAGCAGTTTGGTTTTAAGATGTTTAATTGTGTAACCGACTTCGTCACCAAGATACGATTCAAACGTCTCTGCCAATTCGCTCAAGGAAAACTGACACTCATCGCTGTTCTCCATAAAGGTACACAATTCATGGAATGCAAGTGCTTTCTTGTCTGCAACAGGCCTACCCTGTGAAAGAGTTCGCTCAGGCTTATCTCTGACAAATCCTGTCCAGCAATCATGGTGATACCGACCTTCCTCGGCCACTAGATCGATAGCACGACCGATACGAGTAAGTACAGACTCACCCCATTCATCACTACATTTCAAACAACGGGTTCTGATACTATCAACAAAAGTCAATGTTTCAACGGTGTGGACTTCTCTTCTACGTTGAACGGGTATATGAGTTTGTTTGTCGGCGGATTCTCCACAGAACAGACAATGGAGTTTAAAATTGAAAGCATCGTGATCAGTGCGCAATTTTTTTGTCATAGATGGACCAGCTTCGTCAGATTCAGTTGCATCTAGAGACATTCTCTTACTTTTTCTTACAGAACTTTCCCGTGTATAATTCTTGTAGCAGAATTTGTGAATTTTCTCACCAACTGTGGGTTTCTTCGAACCGGCAAAAAGATTATCGCCAAGCTCGACGTTTACAGCAACCAACTTTTCTATACCCCGCTCACCAAGTGTAGTTATTCCGGACGAGCCGGTCAACTCATCGTTACATTTGATACATTTATCCATTGCCAAGTCACAACAGAAAAAAGATGATAGACACAATAAACTCAAGTACAATACCACAGAACAGATATCAATGTGCGGACCTGCTTCGTTGTCACCGTAAGGTATCAACAGGTAACGCTAAGTGATATGCCAACAACATAACTGATCAGTTCTACAAATAACACAAGACTCTAATAATCAACAACAGGCAAAATTACATATATATCTATCAAGGGATCATTGGTTTCAATATCTAGGCATCAAATACGGAGTGTCCAATACTGAACAGAGCAAATTGTGCAATGGGCAGACCTGGAATGCGGAATTAAACAGCGTTTCCTGATGAAAGTCGTTCAAGGCTATTTTGTATCAAATTAAAGAGCGTTGTCTGCACATAAAGACCTGGAATGTGGAATTAAACAGCGTTTCCTGATGAAAGTCGTTCAAGGCTATTTTGCATCAAATTAAAGAGCGTTGTCTGTACAATACAAATTTGTTTATGAGTACACATCAAGGGCGTGCACACATCACATGCCAATGCATCTTGAGTGTAGGTGAACACCACATTATGTGATTTAATCGAACATGGAAATTGAAACAATGATGCTATAATACGGTATTTGAATGAGAAAAGTCGATGCCGTTTGAATTTGAGTTTAGGGGGTATGGTTAATATTGTAGCGAAATGTCCCCTACTGACTTCTATTGACTTGTGTTGCTCACTTTTGAGCTAAGGCATGGAAAACCAGGCTTGAAATTAGTAACTCACTTTTGAGCTAAGGAAATTAGTAAAGTTGAACACTGAATAGTGAAACAACAAGCGGCTAGATGGAAGGACAGACTTGGATACCTACTTTTACTTAATAGAGAAAATAGAGAAAATAATTTAGTGAATTATTGAATTTGAATTGAAGAGAAATCAGAGAGAACATTTTAATGTATAAAATTAAGCAATAAATTGTGCATAGTTTAGAAGTGCACTACAGTGACACTGGTGTTTATAAATTATATCTATAAACATCAGTGTTAATTCCTCCATTGTTTTGTTTTATTGTAACTGAGTGTTAGTTCAAGCGGTCAGAACACTGAGTATGGTGTTTTGGAGGTAAATTAATTGGAATTTTTCTATTGGTTGAAATACTCTCTGAAATTGTATATAAGCAGGAGTTTTGGACCAGATCAGGCAGTGTGCAGCGGACGCGGCACCTCATTCACAGCCAAGCAGCGATAACTAATGCAACTAAGTAGCGTACTTATTCCAGTCCAATACTCTTAGACTATTAGACTATATAGAAGGTAAGACTTATTTCTTAATGGAAACTTAGGTATGGGTCCTTCTCGCCGCGTCCATGGGTAACAAGGGGCTGTGCCAGTTAGACAAGTAAAGGTCAGTGTTAATCTTATCTTACATATAAACTTAAGATTTATCTCTTATTCTCGGTATTGTTATTGACGAGAAAGTCTTGTAATTAAGAAAGTCTTGTAATTGAGAAATTCTTTGTAATTAATTTTCATTTGCATATCTTAAAGTATATAAAAGAAATTTAAACATATCTTATTGTCTTATTTTTCTGTTCCTGTAGAGAAGAACCTGGTAAGAAAAGTCGCGGCTCTAAGACTCTTGTCTTGGGGTACACAACAGTCCTCCTTCGGGTAACAAGACCATAGCTTACAAAAAACGTTGTGGCCCAGGTATTAACCCCTATGCTACATCAGTTTTATTGGTGCTCGTGATTCTTTCTTGCAGGGTAGAAAATCTTAAGACATTTTGACCATTTCTTAAGATACTCTTAGAAAGTTTGCCTACTTCTTATTATCTTAAGATTGAGTTAAAAAAATTATGGATCAAAAGTCAAGAGAAGAATACCAGGCCATAATTGAACGCCTAAACCATGAGCTTAAAGAAGCAAATGAACACTTCTTAGGGGAGTTTTCGGCTCAAAAGGGCTACTATGAAGGCAAGCTCCAAGAGCTGAAAACTGAAGCCTCTACGGCTCAGAATGAGTTCGGTGCAAAACAGGCCCAATATATAATAGAGCTGGAAGAGCTCAAAAGGATAGCCCCCCAAATGCAAGGCAGTCAAGAGCTCCAGGCTCTGCAACTGTTGGGCCAGTCACAGGAAAAGGCTAATCAAATTGCCAAACAGAACGTGGCAGCATCCAGTACCCAGGCACTGAATGCTTCCGTAGTCATGTTTGACGGAGTCAGACGGAATTTTAAAACATGGATAAAGAGCATAGAAAAATATGCTAAAATAACTAATCAATCTGGCAAAAAGGTCAAATTAATGGCCGCTCAAACATCAATTCCTGTGGTATCTGACTACATTTTGAGGCATCTGGAGGAAAAACCTGATGAAAGTTGGGAAGAATTTAAGGGAGAGCTAAGGAAAAGATATGCGGAGATAACAGATACAGCAATGGCTGCTGCCCATTTAAGGCAGATTAAACAAGGCCGGGGAGAGACGATAGCCCTTTTTGCCGATCGTCTCCTAGATCTGGCCCGTGATGCATATCAAAGTAGGTTGAATAATCCTGATGTCCAACAGCAGTTGGTGGATTATTTCTGTGATGGCATCCATAAAAAGGAGATAAAAATGAAATTGTTAAGAAAACATCCTCCTACCCTGGATGAAGCCTGTACTTGGGCTATGTTCGAAGACACCTTGGCTCATCGTTACAAAGTTAGGTTTGGGAGTGGACCTTTGTCAGAACAGTCATTACCTGATGGTGGTGTCGGTTTTGATAACGATAATGGTGAAGAACCAATGGAGATAGACACTCATAAACGTAAAGGTCACACAAATCGAATAAACTTGGCACAGCCCGCTGCTACACCGGGTAGAAATTCAAATAGGTCTAGCGGAATAAAAACGTCTAAGACTTGTCACCGATGTGGTAAGGTAGGCCACATTCAGAAATACTGTAGAGTGAATTTAAACTCCAAAGCCTCCAGATGAATGGGGTCTCATTTGGAGAGAGAAATAAAAAGGTGACCCCTGAAAAACAAATAAAAAAATGTTGTTTTAATTGTGGTAGCCCCCACCATAGAATACGTGACTGCAGGGTTAAGTCACGGGTTATTCCCTTGACCAATAGACAAGTTAAAAAGAACACTTGTAAAAATGGTGATTGTGGGTCAAGGTCAAAGAATAAAGAAGGATTCGTAAGGAAGGATGTCTGTAGTCAATTGTCTCAAAAGCATCCTGGAAGAAAGATCCAGACTGAAACCACCCAAAGTAAAGGAATAAGAAATAAACAAAATAAAGGAGTAAAAACTAAAGTTGTGGGTAGTTTCTCAAATAATATTTCATGTCTCAATAGTGTACTGCTCACTGTTGAAAAACAAAAAGTGAGGGCTCTCATTGATACTGGAGCCCAGGTCTCTTGCATAAGCACAAAGTTCTGGAAAAACCTTAAACGTAGACCAAGGTTAATGGGTGAAAAGAAATCCCTTGGAGAAATCATGGGTGTAACTGGAGATATTGCTAAGCCCCGTGGTTTTGTAAAATTGGAAATTGAAATTTCTGGTATTAAATTGATGCAACAATTCTACGTGCTTGATCAGATGCACCGTAGTATGATTTTGGGAGTTGATTGGATTAATAAAAATAGTGTTAGACTTTATTATGATCTGCAAAAGTTAAGATTGCAGGATAGATTAATACCTATGGTAAGAGACATTCATGTGTCATCCTTAACTAGGTTGATTAATGAGGTTCACCTGAAACCACAAAGTGTTTGTGTCTGCAATACTAAAACAGCAAATTCAAAAGGTGTATTTAAAACAAAATATTTGCAGCATCAAGGTATACAGGAAGGTTTTATCGCTGAGCAACCTGGCCTTCTTGTTAGCAATGCAGTGGTAAATAATGGTGTTGACATGATACCTGTCATGATAGTCAACAATACTGATAAACACCACACACTAAAAAGAGGTTGTGTGATTGGAAAAGTTGAACCATTGATGGATAACAGAGTCACTTCTGTGGAAGAAGTGTTTAAAAGTTCAAAAACAGATAAAGATAGAATTGATTTAAACACTGAAAATATTGATGTTCCTGATGATAAATTAGATGTAGTTAAAAAGATATTGACTAAACATAAAGACTTATTTGCTAAAACCGATAAAGATTTAACATCAACAAATACAACGAAGATGAATATAGATACTGGAAATAGTAAGCCAATTAAAATGAGAGGCTATAGGGTTCCATTGTTGAAACGTAAAATAATGGACGATGCAATTGATGATATGCTCAAGGCAGGCATTATTCGAAAATCTCAGTCATCTTGGAGCTTTCCGTGCCTTCTTGTCGATAAGAAAGACGGTTCGAAACGCTTCTGTGTCGATTTTCGTAAATTAAACCAGGTAACCAAGCTAGTATCTTTTCCGTTACCTTTGATAGATGATGTGTTTACGTTGCTGAATGGGGCAAGATACTTTACAACCTTAGATCTTAAGAGTGGTTACTGGCAAGTGCCCATTGATGAAGCAGACAAACCTAAGACAGCTTTTACCTGTCATAAGGGATTGTTTGAGTTCAATGTAATGCCGTTTGGTTTGGTAAATGCGCCTTCTCATTTTCAAAACCTCATGAATATAGTCTTAGAAGGCATGAGCGACTACTCCCTGGCATATTTAGACGATATTTTGATTTTTAGTAAAAGTGAAGCAGAACATAAACAACATCTTGAAAATATTTTTAATCGTCTAAGAGAGCATCGTTTGAAGTTGAAGCTGAAGAAGTGCTCTTTCTTTCAAAATGAAACCAACTATCTTGGTTTCACTATTTCAAAAGATGGAATAAAGCCAGATTCTCAAAAGGTGGAAACAATCAGACAAATTGAGCCACCAACCTCTGTCAAAGAAGTCCGAAGCTTTGTAGGCATGATCTCGTACTATCGACGCTTCATACCAAATTTCAGTGAAATAGCTGAACCGATTGTAAATCTAACAAGAAAATACTCAAGGTTTGTTTGGTCAGATGAGTGCCAAAGGAGTTTTGAGTATCTCAAGGAAAGCCTTGCGGTGGTCGCTCATCTTTCATATCCAAACCCAAACGAGGAGTACATATTATACACAGATGCCAGTAACTCATGTATAGGTGCCGTTTTGGTACAACCATGTAGAGGGGAAGGTCAATTAGAAGGCATCCCTGATGAAAAACCCATTATGTTCTTATCCCATAAATTGAGTGACACACAGACAAGATGGTCTGTAATTGAAAAAGAAGCATATGCCATTAATTACTCTCTGGAAAAGTTGAATCATTATTTGCAGGGAGCAAATTTCAAAATTAAAACTGACCATAAACCATTGCAATATATTTTTGATGCTCCTATGCAAAACAAAAAGGTCCAAAGATGGGCTTTAAATATGTCAGGTTATAATTGTAAAATTGAATACCTTCCTGGCACTAGTAATACCTGCGCTGACTTACTGTCAAGATTGCCTCACTCCGAGCACTGCATGACCCACCAAGATAGTGAGTCGGAAGTAGATATTACAGATAAGACCTACCAAGTTGGAGTCTTAAATAGTAATAAATTTAGTCCCAGAGAGTTTGTGGATGTTCGAAAATTCAAGGAAAAGAACTCTGAGATACAGGCGATTGGGTTACCTGGGTTTAATGTGATAGAGGAACAAAAGAAAGATACCAAAATACAAGATATTATAAAGAAATATAAGGGAAAAGATACGCCAGTGAGCATTAGTAGTAAATATTTAATGATAAATGAGATATTGTATTATATAAGTGACTCAAATGGTGAACCTCGTATCAGATTGTATATCCCCGAACACTTAAAAACAGAAGTATTAAAACAATATCATGATAAATTAGGTCACATGGGGATTGATAAAGTATACAATAGCATCAGTCGAAAGTACTTTTGGAGTAATTTGTATAAGGATATATATGCATACATTGATAAATGTTTAGATTGTAAATCCAGAAATTTAAAGAAATTACACCTGCCAGTTCAAGAGATGGATATGCCTCCCTATCCTTTTGCTAAGGTTGCTCTTGATGTAAGTGGTCCCTATCCAACTAGTCTGTCAGGAAATAAATACATTATTACTTTTATCGACATGTACAGTGGCTGGCCTGAAGCATTTCCAACTAGTGATAAATCAGCCCAAACTGTAGCAAACCTGTTGCTTGATCAAATTATTACCCGTTTTGGATGTCCCTTAGCCTTATTAACTGATAATGGCAGTGAAAATGTTAATGCAGTAATGAAGGATTTGTTGAAAGAACTGAAATTCAGCACATCACAACATCATACTACCATCCTCAAGCAAATGGTAAAGTAGAACGTTTTCATAGAACACTCCACGACATTCTATCTAAATTATCGGGCAAAGATTTAGACACATGGGATTTATTTATAAATCAGGCCCTGGCTGCCATAAGGTTTCATGGTAATGAATCCACAGGATTCTCGCCATATTATCTTGTGCATGCCAGAGAAGCAGTTCTTCCCTTGGACAACATCCTAAGACCAAGGAGAAAGTATCTTGGGGAAGAACCACATAAGATTGCACTTCAAGAGATGCATAAGGCCTTTCGGGCCCAACAAGCAAAACAGGCAAAAAGAGCAGCTAAACAGCAGCATCTAAATGATAAAAAGTGCAAACAGACAGACTATAAGGTAGGAGACACAGTCTTTTATAAGGATGGAACAAAGAAGGGTAAATTAGAAAGAAAATGGGAATACCCTTACAAAATATTTGAAAAGACGGGTCCCGTTAGTTACAAAATTCGTGACCAATTAACAGGCAGGTTAATTAAAGCTCATGCTGAAAATTTGAGGTTGGCACCCCAAGATTGGGAGGTGCCAGAGATTGATAGACAATTGAGAAATACTGTGCTTGCAGTGCCTAATGAGACACATGACGGCAGTAGTGAAAGTTCAAGTTGGGACTCGGAGGATGACGAGCCACTTGCAACTTTCATCAAAAGTAAATGCCATGTCCGCTTGAACTCCTCCTCGGAAGACGATATACCCTTGGCTGAACTAAGAGGTCGTCTTCGGGAGGCGGAGCGGTTAGATAAAACAGTTGAATCTGATGAGGAGATGCATGTGGATTCTGTAGTCCAGCATCCGCAATCCACTGCTACACAGGACATAATGAGGCTACTTGCTACTATCAGAACCACTCTTAATGCCAATGACACAGACTAAGTAATCACATAGCAGGAATTGTTAAAAAGCAACTTTTTAAGTAGCTATATGACATTCGTCCAGCTGACAATGATTACTTTAATTTCAGGAATATGGCAGAGATTACACTAACCGTATCCGATTCAGAGATGGAAATGTTAGCCTTGGGTCCAGCAGAGGAACCGGTGGATCAACCACAGCCAAGTGCAGTGGAGAGGCCACAGCCCTCGACATCTGGGCTCAGTACAGGAGAAGGTAATTTGGAGTCGGATGCGGTGGATTTAAGGTGGATACAAGGTGGCATGGCCTGTCCTGTTACCACATGTCCGTCCTCAAAGAAGTTTTCAGGCCATAGCCACCTTAAAGAGCATTGGAATAAGTTCCATGAACAGCATATCGATTTGTATTGCTGTATACACTGTAAACGCCGATTTACTAGGCATACAGTGGCGTACAGACATCAGCGGGAGCGTCATGGTCATACTGCTGAGTCACAACGCTCACAATTGACCACTCAAAGGGTGGTTAATACCAAATTTATCCACCCTGGTGGGGCTATGTTACCCACCAAAGAGGTTGCTGGAGGTCGCTTGAGGGCTCGAGAGGAAGCTCAAGCCAAAAGGAGAGCCATTAATCCCATACCAGAGAGGCCGGGTATCACCAATCCACGTGATGAAGTTATGACAGTCATGGTGGATAACGATGATGTCAGAGTAGTAACTCACACTGAAGCTACGTGGTTGCCGGGAAGTGCCGGACCGGCTAGAGAACACAGAGTACAAAATCAGGATTTTTCACACTTTAAATGTTTCGATTAATTAATGGTCTCTCCTTGTTTTTTTTGTTAGTGTGGGTTGTAGGGCAAAATTTTTAATTTTCTCTTGGGTTGTGGTTTTAGTAACCCGAACGATTAGTACGTTTTCCAAAATTGCTTGAACCCCAAGATAATTGACTCCTGTTTGAAATTTGGGTCGAGTGATGTGGAGTGATGCTTTTCTGTAGGATACCTATGATTTTATTAGTGTTGTTTGTCTCCATGGATTCCGGATTTTACTTAACACGACTAACACTGGAATCCCTGGATGCATATGTCTATTTGTTTGGTAGGCTCTGACCAGGCTCTGCCATGCAAAACATTCAAAATTATTTGAATATATCACTCACACCCGATTCATTTTTCTTTTTCAGGAACCATGATTTTCACCATGCTAGTTATCTTGTTCCTGGTGAGCGGTGCACCCGCTGGGAAAGTTACCATAAATGATAATGTGATCTTTACAAAAGTCAAAGATATTTATATGGTCAAATCCGACTGGACCATTAGTTTTGTGATTGACTTGCAACCCTTTGATACATACCTCCAATATATTTTTGATCAAATTCAGTTTTTAAAATCTGATCTTGGTGTGATGCAAGACTTGCTTCTTGATAGTGCAGCCGCACCCACCCAACATAATAGTATACAATGGAATGTGATGACCATTTTGGACAAATTATCCACAGAAATCGACTTTGTTCTGAATACTACTCATAGTATATTTGCGGATTATGTTGATTATAAACACTTAAATGGTATCTGAGCACGTCGGTCTGTGCTACCCTTTATTGGAGAAGGTCTTAGCTTTCTTTTTGGTACAGTCTCTGAGTCTGATTTGGAAACTATCCGTAGTAATGTTGGAAGGCTTTTTCGCAACCAAGCTAAATTACAGCATGTGCTTAAAGAGAGTTTTACTATTATTAATATTACACAGACTCATGTACAAGAAAATAGACATTCAATACTTTCCCTAATTGAGACAGTGTCTCAATTGGCGAAACGACTTGATACAGTATTGAATAATCATGAAAAACGTATCACCTATCTTGAATTGTATGTATCTCTCTATAGTGAGATTGATTTATTATTAACTCAGGTGCGTTTAATGCTACATGATGCTCAACGTTATTTATTGCAACTTCATTCTCAAATCAATACTCTATCTGATTTACGTTTAACACCCGATATAGTTGGACCCAAACAGTTAACTTCGATTTTGCTTGAGTTAGGTGATCATCTTGATCACTTTACGAGGTTACCATTGGATCCTCAGGAAGATATTTGGCAGTATTATCATTTGTTAAATACTACAGCTATTCTAAGTACACATGCTCTTGTTATTTTGGTTAAGGTACCATTAGTAAATGTTCAATTGCAGTTCGAGATATATACCGTTTTGTCATTACCGGTTCCGCTTATGAATGCTACTACCCATTCTCCTCATCTCATGGTTACATATAAATTGGAGTCCGATGTGCTGATCATAACAAAAGATCGTACTAAATTTGTACCGAGTGTTGGACACACACAGTGTGTTGATGATCCTCGTTTGTTTTGCCCTCTTGTAGGTGCCATTCGAACTATACACCCAAATGATAACTGCCTAATTGCGTTATTTGTTCGCGATCGAGCTCACCCACCTGATGTATGTCAACGAGAAGTCTTGACCCAGCTAACGTTGCCTCATGCGACGTATATTGGGCACGGCATCTGGTATGTTAGTACTACAAAGCCTCTTCGTTTTACTGTGACATGTCCTCATCGTAGGAATTCTTTTACCAAACGTGTTCGTCCGCCCATTGGGTTTCTCTCTTTACGACCCCTGTGTATCGCATCCAGTGGCAGTTTGCAACTTAATAGTTATTATCACGGTGTTGACTCAAATTATCATCATATCTTAAATTCCAATCTTTTAATACCTTTTCCGAATATATCTCGAGCACTTTGGCAACCCGTTCTTCATCAAATACATATCCTACAGGATCAATCACTGCCTTCGAATCTACAGGAAGTTGCGCGCCTTCCTATGGATTCCCTTGTGGCCGAACTTGATCGGATGGATGGTCCACCTATGTCTTTTACTATTCCTAAATGGCTTTATGCTTTTGGTGCTATCATTTTAATTGTTTTTCTCCTATATGTTATCCGTTGTTTTCGAAAGCAAAAACATATTGTTTTTCGCAATTTTGTGCTACGGAAACTTCGGTCACGTAAACATGAGCAACTTACCGATCATTCCCCTCCTGCCAGTCCTGTTGATTTCTCCGTACCGTCGTTTACCTCTACTTCCCGACCTTCTCTTTATCCGCGTGTTTCTTTTAATCCGCTTACGCAGTCGATTGATATTGAACAGCCTACTGGGGCCGCTCATTCTCGTGGACCGATTGTTTCCGACATTCTTGCATCCCCTCCTGACTCCCATGCTGATGTTCCTCATGGCGCGGTCACCAATGATTGACATTGACCACGTTCTCTTGTGGACACTTATTTCTCCTTCCTTGTATATTTGTGTATATTCTTTTGTTTTTGAAATTTTCCTTCGTTAAATTTCTTGTGTTGTGGGGCGTGGGAATCGATTCGATTTTTTTTTACGGCACAGCTTCCGACTTGCGATTTTGATTTTGCCTTCCATGCGATTTTAAATCTGTTTAAAGTCAGTGGACATTTTGCTTGCATCCTCCTTTTCTCATGAGATTTTCCTTGTGGAAAATCTTTTGGGTGAGGGACGAGTGTAGCGAAATGTCCCCTACTGACTTCTATTGACTTGTGTTGCTCACTTTTGAGCTAAGGCATGGAAAACCAGGCTTGAAATTAGTAACTCACTTTTGAGCTAAGGAAATTAGTAAAGTTGAACACTGAATAGTGAAACAACAAGCGGCTAGATGGAAGGACAGACTTGGATACCTACTTTTACTTAATAGAGAAAATAGAGAAAATAATTTAGTGAATTATTGAATTTGAATTGAAGAGAAATCAGAGAGAACATTTCAATGTATAAAATTAAGCAATAAATTGTGCATAGTTTAGAAGTGCACTACAGTGACACTGGTGTTTATAAATTATATCTATAAACATCAGTGTTAATTCCTCCATTGTTTTGTTTTATTGTAACTGAGTGTTAGTTCAAGCGGTCAGAACACTGAGTATGGTGTTTTGGAGGTAAATTAATTGGAATTTTTCTATTGGTTGAAATACTCTCTGAAATTGTATATAAGCAGGAGTTTTGGACCAGATCAGGCAGTGTGCAGCGGATGCGGCACCTCATTCGCAGCCAAGCAGCGATAACTAACGCAACTAAGTAGCGTACTTATTCCAGTCCAATACTCTTAGACTATTAGACTATATAGAAGGTAAGACTTATTTCTTAATGGAAACTTAGGTATGGGTCCTTCTCGCCGCGTCCATGGGTAACAAGGGGCTGTGCCAGTTAGACAAGTAAAGGTCAGTGTTAATCTTATCTTACATATAAACTTAAGATTTATCTCTTATTCTTGGTATTGTTATTGACGAGAAAGTCTTGTAATTAAGAAAGTCTTGTAATTGAGAAATTCTTTGTAATTAATTTTCATTTGCATATCTTAAAGTATATAAAAGAAATTTAAACATATCTTATTGTCTTATTTTTCTGTTCCTGTAGAGAAGAACCTGGTAAGAAAAGTCGCAGCTCTAAGACTCTTGTCTTGGGGTACACAACAATCCTCCTTCGGGTAACTAGACCATAGCTTACAAAAAACGTTGTGGTCCAGGTATTAACCCCTATGCTACAATATTTCACACGTTTCACCAGTTCATTATGGAATAAATGACTATTGTTATATATCATTATAAAGCCACTGCTTTTCTGCAATTTTTGATATATAATTTAACTCCCAAAGTAGTCGTAGATTTGATTTAATGGACGTTGTGTACCGTTGTGTGTATGAAAACAATAAATTTTTTTCGTAATTTTGTACATTTTCGTGAATATTTCACCATTGAGTGTGAGGATTGGTACAAAGTTGGCATTTTCTGTTGGGGATATGTATTCTCAATATAATTCAGCACGATATTTATGATTCTCACCCTACTAAGGCGAATAAGAATGAGAAATATGGAGCTGGGTCAAATTTTTTTAAAAAAATTTTTTTTCATCAAAAAAACGCTATAACTAAAAAAGCTCAACTCAGATTCGCGGGGATTTTTCACACTTTATCCGCAATGTGTGTCCCGGAAAAATATAAAAAAATCAGCTTTCTCCGATTTTTTTCCTTACTTTCTCATTTTTATGTCTAATGTGCCTGGACTAATAGGTTCATATTGTTCACACTTTATTCTTCTGTTGTAGATTTTTCATTGGTTTACATGGTACCTATGGCCACTGTGAACCTTTTTGGGAGAGAGAGGGACCTTTACATGTACCCCAACACCTAAAGGTAAATTTATAAAGAAGTGAGAAATGTACTCTGCATTAGTGCATGTCTATGTATCCTGTCCTCTTTTATTTTCTGTTTGTGTGTCAAATAGTTCTTTTCATTAAAATATTCTTTTATTGCTACTTTAGGGACAACAATTAAATATTTGTTAAAATAAATGTTTTACAGTTGGATATCAGAAAAATCATTGTAACTTTTCCGGGTTCGAAATTAATTTTAATATTCGAATTAACTTATCCTATTAGGGTATTATCGACAATTTATTGTTGGCGCAAAGTGTTTCTTCTTTCCCATGGTGGCCTTTGGCTTGGAGGCTTTATGAAGATAAGTTTGGTTAATGTTATTTTGAGCCTCCTGTCTTAAGTCATTACAATAAGGCACAGCCCACAAATATATTCTATTTTTTTGAACAGCATAGTTGATTGGTTTCACTTTGTTGTGAGGGGGTGGGGGTTATAATAATAACATATAAGATCAACTCTCAGCGTATTGTACTGTTGGCTTGAATATTTGGCATGTATAATTAGCATGATTGTTATTTACTTTCGATGTTGTAAATTGTCTTGGCATGTTAGTGTGTGTGTTTATTCGTCTCCTTATGTGTGAATTATCATGTTCCTTTCATTTATTTCAAGAGAAGTCAAAATCAATAAATCGTCGTTTTAATGTCTGGTTCCTTTATTATTTCCAGTTGTAATTGGGTCTACATGGTTTTCCAGGTACCTTCTTGGTTAAAAACAATTCCTAAATGTTTATGATTTGGGACGTCTTTTATTTGTTCGTTGGTCATCATTAGTGGCGGATGGGGAACACGGTTTCTTTTACGCGAAATCAACAAAGTTTCTGTTTTCGAAAGATTGAAACCAACAAGCCAAGTTCGAGACCATTCTCCGATATTTGCAATATCCTTATTCAATATAACCGAAGTTTGGTAGGGGTCCTCTACAATCAAGTAAAGTGTGGTGTCATCAGCAAATAGCCTAATCCTACTGGTCACATTTGCCGTGATGTCGTTGTATATTAAAAACAAGAGAGAACCAAGAACAGAACCATGTGGGACACCTGAATTGATCCACAGTCAATGCTGTACGGTATTCAAATTTGGGGTCACTCGCCCTCCACCAGGGCGCTTACAAAATTGCAAAAGAAAGCCATCCGAATCATATCCAGCAAAAAATTCAATGCACACACCGACCCACTATTTAGAAACCAACGCATTTTAAAATTCACAGGCTTGTATAAACTTCACGTTCAGCCGTTCATGCATGATTGGCATAACAAAATGTTGCCTGAAAGTTTTGAGAATATCTTTAAAATATACCCAAATCCCTCCGGTATGAACACCAGACAGTCAGGTAAATTACACACAGATAAACCGGGGACTCGGTTCCCTGCTAATCTTCCCATACATACTTTTCCTTGGACGTGGAATAATATTGAATCCTCAGTTCAAAATTATCAAAGATCACTATTCAAAAAGATTATAACTGAACAATTTATAAGCTCATACTCGCTGCATGTCAACTGTAACAGTATGTCCTGGCTGTAGGTCGTTGCTCTGTCTGTCTCATTGTTACCTTTCTATTGAACTCAATCTTCCTCACATGTCAGAAAACATAGAAAAGATTTCTCAAATGACAGAAAGAATCAGCCTAACTTGTCATTTGCAGTAGGGCTATAAAATGCCCTCTTGTTGGAGAACACGCTGTTGTCGGGATTGCCTTGATTCGTTTTCATTTTTCACCTTTCATTTTTTCCCCTTTTCTTTTCTCTGTTTTTTTCTCTATCTCTCTTCTTGTTCATTTTTTTTTAAACGGGAATGACGGGAAGATAGCCACTAGTGGCTACGCCATCTTCATGTGGTGTAATCATGTAGTTGTGAATAAAGTTACCTCTATGTATATTTTTGGTTTTGATTGTATACATGTTGCGCTACTGAATAAAATCAATCAATCCATCAATACTTTACCAAGTTGACGAAACAGAGTTGATTATTACTCTTTGCATTCTATCAGTTAGGTAGGATTCAAGAAATGTTAAAAGTTTACCAGTAACCCCAATTTTTTTCGATTTTTTGCAAGAGGTCTTTGTGCCAAACCTTGTCAAAAGCCTTGCTGAAATCACATAAAATACAATGCGGATTTTCTTGCCTTCGTCTGCAGCTGAACTAAAAGGTCAGTAAGCTGGTGAACAGTTGAGAACAGTTGAGTCATGTGGTGTGAATCCAGACTGGTAGTGGCTTAGTAAGTTGATTGTGTCAAGGAGATCCCAGATCTTCTTGAATATGCATTTTGCGAAGACTTTGCCAAGGCAGCTTAGTAGAGAAATGGGGCGATAATTAGATATTAAGTTAGGAGGATCTTTCTTCAGAACTGGAAAGACATTGGCTCTTTTTCACTCACCCGGGAAGTACACTGTGTAAATATAAATGACTGAACATTGATTAATAAAGGACATTACCCATTATTTCTAAACATAAACTATGCGTTGTTGTCTATAGATCTATACCCTCGAAATGGGGCCGAAATGACCAAGGGGCTGAAATGACCAAGGGGCCGAGGTAACTGGTGCCGAAATGTCAACTCAGGATTGAAAATTGATAAAGGTGTACGGTTAATATTTGAATCTGCCCTCCATAGACAACGGGACCTCGAACTGTCAAAATAAATCGGAGAATTGTCGCTTGTAACCCACATTCCACTGATCAGCATCTTGCCCGACTAAATGTTTTATTCCACTGAACAGCATCTTGCCCGACTAAATGTTTTTCGGCCTTTTCTGTGACATCTCCCAGTTGTTATGAACACCCCAAGAACACCCAACGGTCGTGTAAGACACCACTGTAAAGCTTATTCATTCCTTTTATACTGCTGGATACGTTGGATGAATCAAATTTGAGGGGGATATAATGAAGATGAGTGCTATCGTTTTCGAAAAGCGAGTTGCGTATCTTGTTAATATTTATATACCATTATGGGGGCACGTCAGCATCGATCAGATATCACTTTTCTTTCGATTTCACAGCTTGTGCCGAGTGCCTGTGGTTTGGCCAAAGTGTTGAGTCTCATGGTTACAAAGGTAAACATCTTTGAGCAAATTTTCCTCGTTTTTATTTTCTTACAGGCAGAAAAAATAACTAATTACCTGTTTTAAAACTAAAACGGCAACGGCAAAACGCCCCACCCTCTCACGGCAGCGTTACACGATTTAGAGTTACCGCCAACTATATGCTTGTAGAATTTGATTAACACTTTCTCAAATATATCCCTGAAATAGTGGTTAGTCAAGGAGTTAGAATTAAAGCGATCCTCAAGATTGATTTAGAATGCACCCCATATTTCGCAACCATATGTTAGTATGCGTATTATATACTACTCAAAATTTGCTAAGCACCAAGTATATCCAACTACATGTTTTACGTTTTAGTTGAAATATTGTAATGAAAAGTGTATATATTTTTTATTTAATTATATCTTTAATGATTTAAGTAAGTACAGAAATTAAGATTTTATTTGTGTTTGACATTATTTTTTAGCTTTTGAATACGATAACCATGGAAAATGGATATTATTGGTAAAAGAGGACCTTGACTCATCTGTAAAAAGGACAGGTCGCCAATCTTATCTGGTCCACCCAACGTGGTCCATGGCCCATTCATACCGTGCCCGGTCGTGGTTCTGTGACAGCGGAATGCGAATACATGGTCTTCTCGGTCGGAGACCATATTCGTGCAACCTTGCCCGGTTAGTCTGCATCGAAACATTTACCCCAGATGCATTCTGAAGGTCACTGCGAAGCTTGGTTGCTGAGGCAAAGCGGCTCCTACGGGCTTGAATGGTCAAAAACCAGTCTTCAGCTGCAAATGTTGCCCTGCCTCTGCCACCACCATGCCGTCTTACTGGTGTGCCATACTGCCGAAATCTTGCCCAGGCTCTGGTGATCACCGTATGGTGCACACCAGGGGCTTCGCCAACCCGACGATGGGTAGTCCCTTGCTCCACCATCCCTACAGCCCGCCACATTTCTGCTTCAGACAAATGTCTTCTTACATTTGCATTTGCCATATTCAGGCATAAAATTACAAGGCTTTGTGTTGAAAAGAAGATTGAATACCCTACACATGTCATGTACATGTAGACAGTACACGAAACTATCATGAAAATCAAGGGGTACAAGCTTTCCATGACTGTCACGAAAAGTCTGCCTGTCAAGAGAGCTAACATAAACACTGGGGACCATCTCAATACATTCCTCAATCATATCCACTAAAAATATCGCAAATATTTCACAAGAAAATTTCACAATGATGTGTCAAATAGTTGGTCCTTAGCAAACTTTGAGTAGTATAGTTTTATCAAATAGCTCTAAACTCAGTGTGATGGGCAATGTGTTTTTAATTATGCATCGTTTTAATGAATACACAGCTTTTCTAGCTTTGTTTTTCAGATTATTGACCGCCTTAGTGAAAGTACCTGCCGAGGCTATAGTGATACCAAGATAGCTGTATTCCTTAACACATTCAAGACGCTCATCGTCAAGCTTGAATGTGTCCTTGCTAAATTGGGTCCCTTACTGATTTTCAAAACTTTGGTTTTTCCTGTGTTTATTTTCAAATGCCAAAGGTTACAGTATGAGTGCAGAGTTTGTAGGCTGTTTTGCAGTCCATCTGCGGATCTACTTATCGATATCATGTCATCAGAATAGAGCAAGCAATGGACTCGCTTCTCTTGTAGTGTTGGGGCATCAAAAGACCCTTCTTGGAGCAAAGTAGGTATATACATATATTATTTTCAATATTTATTTTGAAGAGCGTGGGGCTGAGGTTGCTTCCCCGTCTAAGTCCGGTTAAGCATTTAATCGGAGTAGTCATACCGTTGGATAGTTTAACTGACGTGAGAGTATACATGCTACTGATTGTACACAGCAGCTGAAAGCTGATACCGGAATCATGCATATTATGCAATAGTCCTTCCCGCCAAATAGTATAAATTTTTTAAGGTCTATGGAACAACAATATACAATGGTTCTGATTTATGCCTCTTTTCATTATAACGTATTTGTCTATCAGGGCTTTGAGAGTGAAAACGTGATCAGTGGGTCGCTTTCCCTTTTCAAAATCTTTCTGGTATATAGATTGTTTGCGTTGCATGAATGCTGTAAGTCGGTTGTTATGTATCAAACAGAATAAGTTTTCTATGCAGCTGATAATGGAGATACCCCTATAGTTCTTAGGATCAGAGACGTCCCCGCTTTTGTAAAGGCATTTAAGTATACTTGCCTTCCAATTCGAAGGGAATTTCCCAGAGGTATATATGAGGTTGAACACTTTGTTTGTGGCTCGAGACATAGTACATGTAGGTATGCAACATTTAAGCATTTCGTTTGAAATTAAATCCAAACCATTCGCTTTGCTATTGTCTAGATTGTGTATTGCGAGAGCAATTTGCACATCAATTATAGGGAAAGAGAGTTCATTGAAAATTGGAGTAGTTTTGATGCGATATTCTCAAGATAGGCCTTCTCATAATTCGTGTGGCTTTTTACAACAGGGTTAAGTAATTCTGTATAGTATTTAGCCCATTGATATTGGCCGAATGATCCAGAGTATGTTTTGATTGCAATTTCGAGATGAGGTTCCAGGATATTTGGGGGCGGGGGGGGGGGGGTGCCTGAAAGGGGCACGATTTTGTTTACAATTTCTTGTTTGGCTAATACCCTTTCCTGCCTTATCATTTGTTGAAGTTTTTTCGGGAGGGGTAATATTTGATTCTTAGACTTCTATCCGCTGGCTGCTTATATACTCCCTTCGGTAACTTTTCGTTATTTTAGCCAAATCCCTTCATGGATGTGGCAAGGGTTTACGTTTACTAGATTGTTTCTTACGGCTATTGCTTTTAAATGGTTGTTCGAATCTTATGGTAGATCTGGCTGCCTCTGTTATAATTTTGTTCAAATGTCGTACTGCGGAGTCCACATCATCTTTGTCCTCAGAAAAAGATGTGGTACAAACGTGCTCGACATCTTGAGAATTTAATGCAGCTTTGAAGCCCTCAGCCTTATTAGCGTTCCAAAGAAATTGTTCTGGTGAGGGGCACAGGGGGTCTGACTTGCGGTCAGATTGGGGGTGTGGCTGGTTAGTTTTAACATTGCATGATATAGGGCAATGATCTGAGTAGAAAATTAGGTGGTTGACGTGGAAGCTTTTTATCTCGTTGTAAAAGTTTTGGCTAACGATGCCATAATCAATATTGGATGGAGATTTGGCGTACATTTGAAAATAGGTCTGTTTTCCGAAAATATCATCTATTTTTCTTCTATTAAGAATTTTCAGTTTGCTTGATATTGTAGTGTAACATTTGTAGATTTATCATGTTGAGTGTATAGGAACAAGGGAATAACTCTAGTATTGCATTTCCAATTATTTACCCAACCAATCATATTTGTTAGAAAAGACTCGTCCATAGGTGATATCTTTATAATGGAATCGTGCAATATATACTATATAAAGGTATGTTCCCAGAAAGTCGTCCTCACTTGATGAATTCTTTCACTCGAGTTTAGAGCTGTGGTTTCTGTGATCGCAGTAAGCAATATATTGTTCTGTATATTATATGACACCCAAACAACAGAGTTGTAGTAGAAGTTACAGGATAGATATAACAGAACAGGGTTTCGAGAAGCCTAATACGTCTCAGACTAACAAGCCGAAACACAGGTTCTGTAATTGTCTGAAAGATTCTAATCCCTTTAGTGTCAGGCATCAAGGATAGGCTCGGCACGTTTCAAAATTGGTGGCAGCGGATTTGGAGAAAACTATCCAAATCATAAGATGGACCAAAATAGATTCTCTCAGATAGATGCTGAAATAGCGAGGTTGAACATTCAAATTGCTAAACTGCAGAAAAAAGCTAAGTTCAGCTTGTTACAGGAACATATTGCGAACTTGGAGCAACAGAGCGCAATTTATGATAGGGAGTCGGGGTTTGCTTCAACACCAAAAGAAATAGCAACGTCTTCAATGATGGACTCGGGCATTGGTAATAGTCCAGGCATAACCGTCTCCAGCACCCCAGTTCGGACAAATGCCCACCAGAGTTTGAAAACATATGCTCTAGCTCAGGTGTTATTGCACGAAACTGGTCTAGAACCACCCGATAGGCCCAGTGCATCTAAATGTCACAATCACAGGGGCACCACTAAGAGCATAAACGTCCACAGTAAAAGCATAGAAAATGTAGACAATGCTCAAAACAGAGATGTTGGCAGAAATCATGTAAAAACTGCAACTTATGATTGAACTACTTCTTGGACGGATTACTTGGCTCACTTTCAGATTTGTTCTGAAAGAAATAAGTGGACGGAACACCAGAAAGGTTTATATCTGGCAGCATCGTTACGAGGTCAGGCTCAAGGTGTGTTAGGCAACATGCTGTCTTCAGATAGGAATTATGACACATTGGTCAGGTCATTGGAAGAATGGTTTGCTCCAGCCAATCAGACGGAATTGTACCGAGCAAGTGTCTGAGACCATACCCCAGTTGGGACAGGACATGAGGCGCCTAGTAAAGTTGGCGTACCCTACAGCTCCTGACGATATTACGGAAACACTGACCGAGGAGCAATTTATAGATGTACTGCCTATGTCAGATTGAGGTTACGTATTAAGCAAGCCAAGCCTAGCGATCTGAACGATGCAGTGAGGCTCGCAGTTGAGCTTGAAGCATTCCAGAAAGCAGATCGCAAAAATAATGAACGACAAGGGTATCTTCGCACCGCTACGGAGAGCACAGGGTCAGATAACGAAAGCGAAGACGTTAAATCTCTTGTAACAACATTGCAAAATAGCATAGAGTCGTTGAGGAAAGATGTTGAAACTATTCAAAATAAATCCAGACAACAGGACTCGAATCAAAATACAGCGGATAAAAGTGGGGACCGAAGCAAATCTAACGTTCAGAATACAAGGAAATGCTTTGAATGTGGTTCCCCCAACCACTTACGAAATAAATGCACCCCAGATAGACAGAAATGGATGCCATAAGCGGGTAGCTTTAACCTCTCGCAAATTACGCACAAGGAAGAGAAGTAAAACAAAAATTGGAGTTAACCAAAAGGCTCAAGAAGCAGGCATGTATATCCGAGCTCAGTTCGGACCAGCAGAAGTAAACTGCTTAGTTGATACAGGGGCGAGCCTAAGTTTGGTTTCAAAACAAGTATGGAATTCCATACTATCCAAACAAAAGCTTGAACTCCAGGCTATTGTTCTTTTCTTAACCCTTTACCCAACGAATCGCCTGCTTCCGCCCGCGTAATATGCAAATTCAGTACTTGTAAAAATATTATTTTTTCACAAAATTTCAATACAACTATATCATGTGACCCCTCGTTGGAGCGAGCTCATCGAGCTCGTTCCAACGAGGGGTCACATGATATGGTTTTGTAGAAATTTTTTGAAAAATTTGAAAAAATGATATTTAAAATAATACATTTTTATGTCGTCTGCGTAGGGTAAAGGGTTAAGTCACTCTGTTTTAACCACAAATTTTCGGCCACTTGGCCTTTATCAAGTGGAGTACAATCAACGGTAGCTCACTAAGTGAAATCCATCCTATTCTTGTTAAAACAGTTATACGAATAACGTCAACAAGTTGATTCGTATAACTGTTTTAATAAGAAGATGGATTTCACTTAGTGAGCTAACGTTGATTGAATTCCACTTGATAAAGGCCAAGTGGCCGAAAACTTGTGGTTAAAACAGAGTGACTTAAGAAAAGAACATTTATCTACTTCTCTTTGGAGGATTTAAATTTGAAAATCCACACTATTGGTTTTGAAATTCTTTCAGCTAGTTGATCCGTGATTGATGCTGTAGGTAAAACCACGTTGACAGTAAAGACGAATGGTTTGACGTTTGAGACCGAAACAATTATAGCAGATATTAATGCTGATGCTATTTTAGGGTTAGACTTTTTAAAGACTAATAATTGTATTATATATGTTTCAAATAACTGTTTGAACGTTGATAATGTTGACTGCAGGTTACAGTTTATGGGATCTATAGGATGTCTGAGGGCAGCAGTGAACGAGACGATCATCAAAGGCAAAGTTTGTGCACCAAACAATGAGGAAATCCCACCTAGTTTGGGAATTGTTGAACCTCTTGAAACATTTACCAAGTCTGGAAAAGGGTTAGTCGGGCGAACATTAGTAAAAGGACAGAGCACAGTCCCAGCCAGGTTAATGAATACGTCTAACGAACCCCAAACAGTAAAAAACGCGATTATGGTCACCGAGCTGAGTTCAGTACATGAGGTCACCAGCTGCAAAGATGAAGGGAAATCCGACTGTGCTGAAACAATCCCAAGTCATTTATAGGAGCTTTTTGAAGCGTCGACAAAAACATTAACCGCTGCTGAAAAACAGAAAGTTAAATCGCTATTATGTCAGCATACAGGGCTGTTTTCTATGTCTGATACCGACATAGGTAGGACCACAATGATTAAACACAAAATCAATACTGGCAATGCACCCCATAAAACAAAAGTCAAGGAGATTACCTGAGCATATGCATCAGGAAGTCAAGCAGCAAATCGATTAAACGTTGCATAAAATCTTATCCAAAACTCATCAAGTCCTTGGTCTTCGCCAATCGTGCTGGTAAAGAAGATAGACGGCTCAGCCCGTTTTTGTGTGAATTATAGACGCCTGAATGACGTCACACAAGAGGACGCATATCCACTTCCTCGCATTGACGAGTCATTAGATCAACTGTCTGGAGCAAAGTGGTTCTCCTCCCTAGATTTGTGTTCCGGATACTGGCAAGTAGCCATGGAGGAAGCGGACAAGGAGAAAACTGGGTTCGTAGCACGGCAAGGATTGTTTGAATTTAACGTTATGGCAATGGGACTAGTTTCGGCCCCTGCCACGTTTGAGCGTTTAGTTGAATCTATATTCTCAGGGTTACACTGGCAAGTATGTCTAATCTATCTAGATGACATTATATGTTTTGGAAAAACATTTGATGAGATGTTAGAGAATTTATCATCAGTATTAGATAGAATTTTAGCATCTGGATTGAAGCTCAAGCCTAGAAAATGTCATCTCTTCAGGCGAGAAGTCGAGTTTTTGGGGCACATAGTTAGTGAGGATGGTCTTAAAACCGATCCGCGAAAAACGGAAGTAGTGGCTAAATGGCCCATACCCAAGGACGTGCACGAGCTTCGCTCATTTCTGGGGTTTAGCAGCTATTATCGGCGATTCATAGGCAATTTTGCGACCATAGCCAAGCCATTAAATGTTTAATTGAAGCACCTGTACTGGTGCATCCTGATTTCTCAAAACCTTTTATACTTGACACAGATGAAAGTAACTCTGGAATCGGCGCAGTTCTTTCTCGGGTTCATGATGGAGTAGAGAGAGTTATTTGTTATGCCAGTCAAAGTTTGACTAAGGCAGAAAGGAGGTATTGTGTTACTAGAAAAGAACTGTCAGCCCTAGTATTCTTTGTAAAATATTTCAAACATTACCTTTACGACAAGAGATTCCTGGTCCGCACTGATCACAATTCATCAAAGTGGTTACTTAAATTTAAGAATCCAGAAGGACAGATAGCCAGATGGCTTGAAGTTATCTCTATATCTGAAATGGAGATACAACATCGACCGGGCAAGTCACACAAAAATGCTGATGGATTGAGTAGAGTGCCGTGTAGACAGCGTGGCATAGAGCCAGAAACACAAGAAGACAACATCAAGGCGGAAGCCTGTTCTAATATCACGAACAAGAAGAACCCTGGAGAGGGGAATTTTTCAACAGTGGACACGATAAAACTTCAAGAAGATGATGCTGATATAAAGCAGATAAAGGCATGGTTCTTGAGTGATATTAAACCAAAGCCTGCTGAAATTTCCGCAAAGAGCTTTTTCCTCAAATCATTAGTTAGTCAATGGGAGCACTTAAAGTTAGAGAATGGTATTCTCTATAGAGAGTTGATGGGCACTAGGTTACAGGTTGTTATTCCTCTCAAAGAGCGACGCACTATTTTAGAAATGCGTCACGATGTTCGCACAGCTGATATACACTTGGGTATCAGCGAATGGCCGACTCAAACGAAAATTCATATTGGCTCGGATTGCGAAACGACGTGAGTAGATATATCAAAGGATGTGACGCGTGCACAAAGCGCAAAAACCCCAGAAGAAAGCTCGAGCACCAATGCAGCCAACACATGTAGGATATCCCATGGAAAGGAATGCCACTGGCATATTGGGAAAGCTGCCTACCACCGAGAGAGGTAATCGGTATATATTAGTAGTATCGGACTACTACACAAAATGGACAGAAGCTTTCCCCATGCCTAATATGGAAGCTTCAACGGTGGCCAAAATTATAGTTGAGAAAATAGTTTGTCTATTCGGTGTTCCAAAAACAATTCACTCAGACCAAGGTAGTCAGTTTGAGAGTAGATTGTTTTTGGAAATGTGTTGCTTACTGGAAAACGAGAAGACGAGAACGACCCCATATCACCTACAGTCGGATGGTATGGTGAAACGCTTCAACAGAATCCTTGAAGCCATGCTGAGCGCATATATTGAAGGCCATCACAGAGACTGGGATGAACACCTCCCCTATGTGATGATGGCTTACCGTTCAGCAGAACAGGAAACTACTGGTTTCACGCCTAACATGTTAATGTTGGGACGTGAAGTGTCAACACCACTTGATATAATGTACAAATTACCCAAATGCATTCAAGCTACACCTAGAGATGCATGGGTATGGGATTTGCAAGAGAAACTAACTGATGCTCATCAGTTAGTAAGAGATAAAACTAATGCCGAGATGCTTCGACAGAAGAAGTATTATGACCGCAAACAGTCGTACAACACTTTTGAGAAAGGGGACAGTGTTTATGTTTATTTCCCGCAAGTAAGAGTTGGATGTTCAAAGAAACTGACATCCCATTGGAGAGGACCGTATCAAAGTTTAGACAAAGTGTGTGATTCTTGTATAAAATCAATTACAAGAAGGACGGCCAGTTCCAGATAATACATTTTGACCGTCTAAGAAAGGGGCCATCCCAAGCTCTTACTGGAGAAGAACCAGTCTTCAGTTCAGATATCTGGAGACGAACTCAGTTCCGGAATTGACGTTTCACTGCAAGACGTACTTTCTGAAACAGATAACCGAAATATTGACAGGATTACCTTAGAGGTAAATGATTATGTTGACGATGAGGGAGAAGTTGAAAGAAGATAAGAACGGCGCCGAAGGCGACCGAGGTGGATGGAAAATTATGTTTGTTTGTCCATTTCTACTTTCAGCGGCAAGAATATGCCTAATATCAAGAAAACAGAAAGAAAAGTGACTGGGGTAATATGCCAATTTGTCACGATACGGTACAAGGTAGATTCGAAGCACACGTTTTGAAATGTGTAAAGTCCAGACTGGCATGTGACGAGTGTTCAAGCACCTTTAAGAAACAATCTTATTTGAATCGACATAAGAAACAGAAGCACGTTAATCAAGGTGAAATTGAGGGTTGTGACACTATTATTAGTGACGAATCTGTTTCAAACGTTCAAACAGCTCCGGCTGAAATTATCAACGATAGCAGTAGGTCAGATTGTAGTTGGGGCATGAACCCAGGAGAAGTACTACCGATGTTATCGGACAACCAGTCTGCCCAGCCAAAACCAGGAGAGGTCTCCCAAAAACAGGGGTGATAAGCCAGACAGCGTACTTTCCTCTGTCCTAGCAAGGCGTACATTCAGAAAACGCACTGCTTCTCTGTTACCGGGCATGCCTCCTGAGAAAACGTGTCAAACTAACAGCAAAGACGTTAGTAGTACAATCACGCGACAGGAAAAGGGATCGCAAACAAATCTTCAGACCCAAGATGTAGGGATTCAGGCTAATATTTTTGAATAAAAAATTATAACTGTTACAGAGTATGAAGCTGCTGGACAGCGCGTTAAGATTAGTTAAGATTACAGAGGAGAGGGAAACCATTAAACATGTTTAATTCTCCAGTTTGTCAGTTCTTGTATCGCATTGTATGTTTCATGTTTATTGGCCGAGGTACGGCCCATGTGTTTGAAAGCAGTATAAAAAGTTGAAATCATTACTTATTTGGTATATCCTACATTTGTTTTGTACACACGGGGCGTTTGTGTATCAGAGGCGTGGGTATTGTAGTGTGAAATTTGTAGATTTATCATAATGTTGAGTGTATAGGAACACGGGACATAACTCTAATACTGCATTTCCATTTGTTTACCAAACCAATCATATTTGTTAGATGAATTCTTTCAGTCGAGTTTAGAGCTGTGGTTTCTGTGATCGAAGTAAACAATATATATTATATGACCCTCATTCTACAGAGTTGTAGTAGAAGTTATAGGATAGATATAACAGAACAGGGCTTCGAGAAGCTTGCGTCGTCTTAGGCTAACAAGCCGAAACACAAGTACTGTAATTATCTGAAAGATTCCAACCCCTCTAGTGTCTGGCATCAAGGCAAGGCTCGATACGTTACAATATGCACAGCAACTCTTTAACACGTTCGTTTGGTGAATGTCTATCCTGGTTGTTTCTGTAACGCATTTTCTCCTCCTCGTGACTCTTAGATAAGGGGATATAAAAACTATCTTTCTCATTTTGAACATTGTAGTCTGAGTGGTTACTAGCGTATCCATTGAAATCTCCCATTAGGAGACAAGCCCTATTTTGACTTTAGACGGAAAGGTCATCCTCAATCAACGTAAGGATATCTCGCTGCGAGGTATAGGAGGAACCACCTGGGCTGTCATAGACGAAACAGAGAAAGATATCGCTCTTGGTTAGGAAGTATTGTTTACTTGTTTTCAGCCATTGGTATTCACTGTAGGTGTTGGGTATGTAATGCCAGGCCTAATGCTTTCTTGATGAATATAGAAATCTCATCTGAATTGCGTCCTTTATTGTGTCTTTTGGGACGGAAAATATTGTGACAGACATTATCACTAATCATTATTGATCCGCATTGCTGGGTGGTTAAGTGGGTTTCTAGAAGAGCAAAAATGTCATGCTCTTCAACTAAATCAATAATATCAGGTTGTCTGGGGCGCGGTGGCTCAGTTGGTAGAGGTGCAGGCTGCAAGCCGAGAGGTCCTCGGTTCGAATCCTACCTGCGACAACCGCGTTGTGTCCTTGGGCAAGACACTTCACCTCCATTGCCCACGTGGGGGCACGGTGACGTTGTGTACTGAGACGTACTGCACGTCGATGGTGCACTTGTCTTCAACCAATCCTACCCCTGCTGTGTGGAGTTAGTATGTTGGGGAGCTGTCAGTTGCTCGCCGTTGCTCGGTGGTTCTCTCCGGGTACTCCGGCTTCCCCCACCCGTAAAACTGTCGAGGTCATGATTAGCTATTGTGCAGAAATATGTGACCTTAAACACCAATAAATCAATCAATCATAAAACAGGTTGTCTGATTTTGAACAACAACAAAATTTGAATAACCAGCCTGCTAGGCTGATTATGAACCTTCAGTTTTTATCCCGTGCCATCATTTATCTGGCTCAAAGTCATTTTACGTTTTTCTCTTGCATATGTTCTTGAACAGGTTTCGAAGATGTCAGTTGATTTGTTTGAAGGGTTTGTGTTGTCTAAAGGTGAAGGCTTACGCTTATTCAAGCTTAATGATAATAATGGAAATCGAAGCGTATTCCCTCATGGAAAATGGACGAGGTGGTGCGAGGAGAGGCGTATGTGTGTGTGTGTGTGTGGGGGTGGGGGGTGGGGGTGGGGGGGTACACACTAAAATTAGTTGGGTTAAAAATTAACCCAAATCGACGGGGTTGAGTGAATATGAACCCAACTGGGTTCATATTCACTCAACCCAGTTGATTTGGGTTGACTTTTTACCCAACAGATTTTAGAGTTTAAGAGCTCTCTTCTGGTCATCTGGAAAAATCGTCCCTCGGGGAAAACGTTTTGAGAAAAGGTTATCAGTGCATAGTTTGACCCCCCCCCCCCCCGCCCTCCCCCACCCCTTTGACCCCCAAAAGTCTTCCAGTAAGCCCGGCTAATAATTGATATGTTTGGGATCATGGGTATTTTCTGTACAAGAATAATACAAAAATAATACACGAGACCCATGGTATTCGGCAGGATAATGACTGGGGCGAAACCTGAGACCATTATCTAACCGAATATCTTGGGTTTGCATAACTTTATCCTTTATCCCCCGACGAATTTGGCCAATTTTCCGACGGGTGGGGGGGGGGGGGGGGGTTGCCTCTTGGACACCCCCACCCCATCCCGGTGCTACCCTTGCCATATCCCAAGCAATCTACTCCATGAACGTTGAAAA
The DNA here is from genome assembly GCA_031216915.1 of Pictodentalium vernedei. NCBI lineage: Eukaryota > Metazoa > Mollusca > Scaphopoda > Dentaliida > Dentaliidae > Pictodentalium > Pictodentalium vernedei. The sequence continues at coordinate 205,888,610 of CM062297.1, read as the reverse complement.
ACAATAAGTCTGGAATGGGCATTAACTCCACCGGGAGCGTTGTGGCTCAGTGGTTACGGCATTAAACTTCAAACCGAAGTCCGAGAGGTCCACGGTTCGATCCCCGCCAGGGTAACTCCGTTCTGATGTTGGGCAAGGCACTTAGTCCTTACTGCTCACGTGGGGGAGGGGGACGATAACGCTGTGTACTAAGGCGTACTACACGTCAATGGTGCACCTGTCTTAAACCAATGCTAACCCTGATTGTGAGAAGTTAGTACGTTGGGGAGTCTGGCAGTTGCTCGGTGGTTCTCTCTGGGTACTCAGGCTTTCTCCATCCACAAAACTGCCCGTCACGAGGTGGCCCTGGCTCTCTAAATTGTCGTTAATCAACCAAGATATCATGCTAAAATCTCTATTCCGCGTGTTTATTTTTTTTTAAAATTATCGAAACAAGCAGGACAAAATTGATAAAAAAAAAATTCTGCCAAAATGAGCACGACCGATCTCAAAATTGCAGTTACCTAGCTTCTGATGCTGGTTAATCCATGTGCCAATATTTCAATAAATTACCGAGAACAAGAAGGAACGCAAGTTTAGACAAAGTTGCGTCCACGGACGACAAGTTTTATGTTGAAAAGGGTAAAAACTTACCAACTACACGTCTTTTCAATCTCAAAATCGCAGGGGCAAAGATTCCCATGGTGTTTAACCCTTTATCCATCGCAGACAATATAAAAATTTATGACTTTAGATATTATTTTTCCAAAATTTTCAAAATATTTCATTAAAACCATATCATGTGACACCTCATTGGAACGAGCTCGACGAGCTTGTGTTGCGGAATATAAGAAAAAGTCTATCGATCAGCGATCGTAATTTCGGATTATAAACGTTGTGATTACTGGCAGTTCTGTAAGGTCCCACCAGCCCGTGGCATTTTGTGATTCCTTACCAGACGATATCAGACACAGGCTCCAGATTCTGGGTTCAGTAACTTCACGAACTTGTCGTGTACAGCACAACGAAGACCGGTTCCAAATTATCTACTATTTTAATAACTCACAAGTTTTCACACATTACGACTAACCGTCGTTGTCTCTGGCTGGTATAAGATATATGAAATGAAACAACAAAGTTCATACCTCAAAAACAGTGGCGGCATCCAGGTTTCTTCTTGTAGATCGGTCCGTAGTTATCAGGAGCCCAGAGACAACTTGTCAAAGCAGTCAGAAATTGGTGCTTATATACACCAATTTTCTGATGCAATACTTGAGGTACGTGACGACCGTCAGCATTTTCTCCCTGACCTCAGGAAAATTTGGGGAAAGTCCCTTAACGTGACGGTCGCCATTTTGTAGACTCCTTTACTGCCATGCAGATTGTCGGTCAGCCTGCATGCACTCCATGGAATCTCGGCTATCAAACAGTACTCCGCCGAGCGTCAGTTAACCGGCGGAATGTCCTGGTGACTGGTGCAATCGTGCAACTCAGCATCCCCAGATTCCCGGGGTGTCTCACCAGGTACATATTATGATTTGTTAGACAGTTCGAACACCAACATCCCAGAAATACTGCCGAATGTTATTGTTCCATCTATCAACACATCCTTCAATGTTACTGCTTGTTGACAATATTGGCTTGCAAAGGTATGCCTGATATTGTCAACAGAACATCTGGCGTGTACCCACAGAGTACGTCTGTACTCTGGTCGCCAGTTTAATACAATTCCATGTAATTTATTTGTCATGTTCCAATCTGTTCAAAACTATGAAAATAAGTTAAATAAACTTGAGTCCACTGAATTCCCAATTCAACCCCAAGAGCTCGAGCTCTTACCCGAGCTTGCGAGCTTAATTTAACCCCTGTGGGCTCACGTCGCAACACTTGCTCCAATGAGGGGTTACATGATATAGTTTTGTTGTAGTTTTCTGAAAATTTATATTTTTTCAGCTTCTGGATTTGCATATTACGTGACGGATGCGGTCGATTCGTTAGGTAAAGGGTTAAGATTCAAAAATTGTCCAAACAATTTCCAGAAAAAATTGTCCCCACAGACGGACAAACAGATGGCTGGACAGACAGACAAGCTGTTTTCAGTGTGCCACGCCATCCCCTCAACTTTGTTGCGGGGTGTGTATTTATGCATTAATGGTAATTTAATGAAATTGTCAACGACACTGTAGCTTAACTTGTCTGTGTGTTACGTTTGATGAAAAGGATAATGTTCAATGTTTATGAAAGGATTATGAAATAAGACAAGAATTGTGATAATTGGGAATATGTTAATTTCTGTTCCCTGTATGCTATGTTTTCAATAAAAAATAATATGAGGTATAGACTGTACTAAATAATTGAGGGGTGGGTTAATGTGGCCCTCACAGTTAATGTATATGGCCCTCACAGTTAATGTATATCAACAAAAGTTACCAATTTACAGTGAAATTATTCCAAAACGAGTCATCCTATCAAGTTACAATAACGTCCCTTCATAAATACGGTCTGTAGACTATGCTAAAGGTTTTTGGGCTTCGAGCTTGTGTAGCCATCATGGTTGACCGATCGCAACCAAAAGAGGACGTCCTCATCAAGACATTATACTGAGTCATCCTACCAAGTTACAATGAAACCCCTTCATAAATATGACCCGTAGTCTGTGCTAAAGCTTTTGGGCTCGGGCAGCCGTCATGGTTGAATGATCGTGAACAAAAGGGGACGTTCTCATCTAGGCATTATCTGGAGTCATCCTACCAAGTTACAATGAAATCACTTCATAAATATGGCCTGTAGACTGTGCTAAAGGTTTTCGGGCCCCTGTAGCCAGCACAGTTGACCAATCGCGACCAAAAGGGGACATTATCATCTAGACATTATATGGAATCAACCTACCAAGCTCCAATAAAATCCCTCCATAAATACGACCTGTAGACTGTGCTAAAGGTTTTCGGGTTTTGGGCTTGGGCAGCTGTCACGGCTGAATGATCGCTACCAAAAGGGGACGTTCTCATCTAGACATTATCTGGAGTCATCCTACCAAGTTACAATGGAATCCCTTCATAAATATGACCTATAGACTGTGCTAAAGGTTTTTGGGCTTCGGGCCCCTGTAACCGTCACAGTTGACCAATCGCGACCAAAGGGGACGTTCTCATCAAGACATTATCTGGAGTCAACCTACCAAGTTACAATGAAATCCCTCCTTAAATACGACCTGTAGACTGTGCTTATGGTTTTAGGGTTTTGGGCTCGGGCAGTCGTCACGGTTGACAGACCGCGACCAAATGGGGAAGTTCTCATCTAGTCATCATCCGGAGTCATCCTACCAAGTTCAATGAAATCCCTCCATACTAAATATGACCTGTAGACTGTGCTACAAGTTTTGGGGTTTCGGGCTTGGGCAGCCATCACTGTTGATAGATCATGACCAAAAGGTGACGTTCTCATCTAGATATTATACAGAAGCATCCTACTAAGTTACAACGAAATCGCGACCAAAGGGGACGTTCTCATCAAGACATTATCTGGAGTCAACCTACTAAGTTACAATGAAATCCCTCCTTAAACACGACCTGTAGACTGTGCTAAGGGTTTTAGGGTTTCGGGCTCGGACAGTCGTCACGGTTGACAGACCGCGACCAAATGGGGAAGTTCTCATCTAGACATCATCAGGTCAGGAGTCATCCTACCAAGTTCAATGAAATCCCTCCATACTAAATATGACCTGTAGACTGTGCTAAAAGTTTTTGGGTTTTGGGCTCGGGCAGCCACCACGCTTGACCGATCGCGACCAAAAGGGGACGTTCTCATCTAGACCTCAAACCTGCAGATGAAATTTTGTGACGATCGGATAAGAACTACGGGGTGTAGCCTGTGCTGAAGGAAAATGTGAACAGACTCACAGACTAACAGACTCATAGACTCACAGACTAACAGACTTCCGCACGCGTGTTGGCAATAGCTTATCTTGACTTTGTCAAGTTAAACTAAAAATTAGCATGGGTAGACTGTTCACAGGATATCTCTCCACTGATTTATGGGTTATAAATACTCTACAGAGTAGACTTGTCGAGGTTCGTGATTATGGTAAAAATCACGTATTCTGTATTCAACCATGCAGACAATTTTCCTCATCCACGCAATTGAACTACGTTATGCAAGGCGAGATATATTACTGGGTGACACGAAAAAAAGCGTAGTCTTATAAAGCTTCTAATTTTATCCCATAAATGGCCGTTTATTCGAACAATAGAAGCATTGGATAAATTTTTGCTTCATTCACCTAGTGGAGTGATAAATTTTCCCCGTAGGTTCAACACTGAAAGAATTTATGCCTGTTGTGGAGACGGACTTGTTGACCTCTGACCTCTATCGCATTCGTGTAGCATAATTAATAGTTCAATTGTTGTTTTCTTTAAACCTTTTTGAAGGTAGCACAAAATGCCAGTAGAAAACACCACACACTGTTCATTTAATAAAGTAGTTTTGCAAATTTAGCTCAAGTTTGCATGGGAACTATTTTTAGACAGAAATGCATTCCTGTGCCTTGCTTATTTTTGCCAATTTTGCGGGTCGATCAAATTGGACTAATGTGCTCCTCACTTCTCGCTGTGTTTTGTAGCGAGTAACAGCACGATTTCGCCGCGACAGCACTGTAAAGGATTTTTGGGATAAACAAAATAAACGTATAGTGTTTTCAAGCAAAAAAATTTATTCTACTCGTAGAATTAAGAATGAAACCGACTCGCCAGAGGCTCGTCGGTTTCATTCTCAATCCTACTCATAGAATATTTTTTTTTTACTTGAAAATGCTATACGTTTATTTTATATATAACTCGCCGTAGTCCGGCCGCCAAATGCCAACTTTCCGCCCATGCTCAAAGTCGCGTCCAAAGTTTTTTTTGTCGGCAGTTTCGGATAGTGGGACATCTGATTCAGAAAAAGTGTACCGGGCGTTTGACAGCATTGAGCATTTTCGTCGCGGGAAAGGAGTACCCAATTTCAATTCGCATAATTAGCCGAGGTGCTGAAATTCTCATTTTGGCCTATAATCGGCATTTACATGAAAAAACTAGACCTTTACTCATATAGACACAAATGACATTATTCAAGGCATAAATAAGTGCATGCTCGTCCAAAACTGCTATTTTGTTTTGAAAACAGGCGTTTTATGAACAGCATTTATAAATTAATGAAGAGGGTTTACAAGAAAACGTCAAATTGTAACTTGAATGACCAGTCGCAACACAGTCGGCTCCCGCGGCTTAAAAAATCTGAAATGTCAGAGACTATTGATTATCAGTCGGATGTTGTTCGTTATCACAGACTGAAACGCCCGGTTATGCCTATTTCTCAAGCAGAAAGATGCAACCCGTCGCTCCGAACTCTTTGTCATTCAGCATTGTCAACTCGAAGGGCCACAGAGACCGATTTTGCATTCTTCAGTGATGTTCTGCAAAAGGAAGGTTGTCCAGAATTAAAACGGGTATAACACTCGAAAATCTCGTGAGTCTTGAATGTTCCCTGAATGTCGAACTGGAGCTGAATATCTCCAATTGATCGACATGACACAGGCGAATCCCGAAACTACTGCCACTGCTGTGAAAAAGGCCCAACAGCTGACGTCGAATGCAGGACAGAGCTTTACATTGTTCACAGCTGATCAACAGCTGTATAAAATCGACATGCAGGTGTTGTGGGCGTTCCCGGGCGACTTTCCATCTTTTATTCCCCATTTAGTAGGTATGCATCTGATTTTGAGTTTCATCGGCGCCGTAGGAAGGCTGATGGCTGAATAAGGTTTGGCTGATGCGCTGCAACCGGGGTCTGAAGGGATTGAAAAATTTCTAGTAAGAAAAATATTTTCAATGAACATTTGAGCTATGCGTTTATGGGCAGAAGAAAATTATTCGAGAAAAACAACTTTGAATGCCCGGACGATCTGTCCTCTTTATTGCAATATTCAAGTGATGAAAGTCGGACAACGAAAATATGGGTGGATGCTTTTCTGGGGCCGTTTTCGTCATGATGTATGTTCGTGCTGAACGTGAGGGTGACTGTCCCCTTCACCTTCAAGTTGTGCGAAGTATGTTGCCTTACTTTTTCACATCCAGCCATATGAGTTACGCAGAGTATGGCCCGTACTACCTCTGATAAAATGGAGAATCTTGAGCCTAATGTTTTGGCTCATTTCATGAGAGGTGAACATGTCATGAGACACATTCCGGGTCTTTGGAACGAGTTATGGAGTGATATGTTCACAGAGACAACATTTATGAGAAATGGACATGCTAAGTCGAGTATTATAGGAATTACTCTCAAATCAGAAACCCTTAATGTATTGGTTATACGTCTGCATGCCTGTGGATCCTTAGATCATAGCATATCAGAGATACGCGAGGACAAGAACACTTTATAGTCAGTGTTCGAGTTCCGCAAATCGGGTATGATTTGACAGAACAACGGAACTATCTGTCTGCCAATTGTTCAGTCCCCATCAGCTGAATATTCCACCACGCCGCTCCCAGAGTACAGATGGAGTTCCTATGTACTCCTAGAGCGCTCTTAACAGCCATAGGAAGGTGCACAAATTATCTCCACTTTGAGCGTTGGAGAATATTGCATCAATCATATTTCTCACGATCCGCCAAACTTGTAGTTTGCACGGGTATCACAGCCATCCGTCAGAGCGGTTACTGAAGGGCATAATCAGAACTGATTCATCACAGGGTCAATGCACAGACGTGCTGCCTGGGATTTGTACCAATGGGGGTTGGAGGGGAGGGGGATGTCAACGAGGAATCAAAGCTATGTTCAAAAAGGATTAATTGGTAAAAGGTAAACTGGTTATTAGACAGTCACAGCAAATTCTGTAAGAAGTTAGATAAATGCTACAACTGTTTCAGCCCTAAATTAGACACAATGTCAAATCAAACTGAAATGAGTAAAAAAAATTCATAACACTAACCATTTTGATTTGTTGCTTCAAAAATATAGCTTATGACCCCTCCCTCATTGGAACAAGCACGCTCGAATGAGAAGTCAAAAGCTGCGTTTCTGAAACCAAAAAAATGAAAATATTGAATGTATCAGATATGCGCGAGGACAAGAATACAGAAAGATCCCAAATTTCTACAAAGAGGAGAGTATAGAGCGAACTGCGCCGATGCTGGTGACCACAAACGTTTCCGCTCCAAACTTGAGATGTGTATAGATCCTATGGATTTGTCACAGGACCGACATGATACGAAGCTTATATACTCCAGAGTAATCGGACTACTATCTAGCTCTCACAGTTTCGATGTTAAGGGCCTTCTCTTTTACGAATTGTTGCCACTGTCTGCATCACTCTTTGACGAGACTGGTGACATGCGGATTTCTAAAAGAAAGTCGGATTTAGAAATTAAGACGATGGTTGTTTCGTCTAACAGAATGGTTGGCAGGAGGCATACAACAGTGGTGATAGATAGCTTTGCATTGTTGTGGATTCCACATTGGCCAGTTTCGGGCAAAACTCACAAAGCGACAGTTATGGACTGTTCAGAAACAAACAAGGTTAGCAGAAACATCAGCTATGAACAGCACTGACGAATAAAATCACCAAACACCAAAATATCCCTTAAAATGTATATAGACTCGGATTCAACCTCTGGTATACGCTCGGAATGTTGTACTGGCAGCAGTCAAACAATGCAGTCCGCCTTAAATGAGGATATTTCAAATTGCTCAAGCTGTCAGACGTCCAGTAAACGTCTTCGTCGTCAGGAGATGTTACTCTTACACATTCCATCGAGAAAAAACTTTGGACGCCATTTTGAGGTTCAGTGCTCTGGTGGCCGGACTACAGGAAAACACTATTCTCAGGGCATTAATTTCTGCATCAGAGAAATCAACAATCCAGTGTAAGAGATGCCAAGATATCAGACGGACAAATCGACCGGGCAGAGCCAGATTTTGCTATGAGAACAGATTTTCAGGGGTGGATATCCATTTGCCATAAAGATTATCGTCAGTATATAATGGATAATTTGTATTATTGTTAGCCACATTTCCCTGTTCGAAACAAGGACAATTCGCATACGTGACGTGACGTGCCTGACAGGTTCGAAACATACACTAATTACACGAAATAAAATTCGCACGCTATGCTGAGAGTGACCACAAGTAAAAGACAAGCGGGTTGAAATCTCTATACGGACATGAAAACCATTACTTATTCCCATTTCCTTATTCGACGTTCGTTATCAACCCCCAAATGACCAAAATCCACCCCTAAATTACCGAAAGGGGCTTTATTTTGTTTAAAATATCCCAGAATCATATTTATAAGAGTAACAAGCAGTGCTATAGTCCGCGTTTGATTGAACTAGAGTAATTTAGTGCTGACCCCCCCCCCCCCCCGCCCCCTACGACCACACACTTAAATCGTCGGTTTTTACCTATTATTGGCGCCAGCCTGACTATCCTAGCAGTATCTTTAGTCGCTGCTATCTTTGGTTTCTGCCTTTGCCCTCGCCCAAGTCTTGTAATCACCAGTCAGATTGCTTCATTTTCGTAATTTGTACTTACCCGTGTGAGTAACGAAGTCCTACGTGATTCCCGAGGCCAAGGGTCAATCAAGGGAGGACAAGTATTGCTAAAACGACTCGAATCTTATCGAGCAAATAAGCCATCGAGTAATTACTTGAACTCGTGACTCCTCTAACGACTCATCTGGGTATTGGAGGATACCTATGAGATGATGAAGGAGAACTGGAGGCTAACTTTTTGAAGATACTTATCGGAGGATATCTATCTGAAGGTAGTAATGGCTCCTACAGTCTTCAGTTCCTTGCATCTAGACCATCTAGCCTTCATAGCTCAAAGATCACTTCTGCTCATTTGTCTATTATCAAAATCGTTTATCCTATGATTAGCTTCCACTCTTTTCTGCCACTACTACTGGTCTGTACCAACACTGTTGGCTACCGCCTGGTTCGCCATGCTAGAGTTGCTCACACTTACAATTGACTACTATGACTTTATGTACCTATATCACTATACGATAATCACTATCATACTTGGCTTCTACTACTACTATCAGTCGGATATAGTCTAATTGCTCTAACGACTCAAATCTTATCGAGCAAATAAGCTGCCGATTAGTGACTTGAACAGATATGGCTCGAACATCTTGAATCTAATCGAGCAAATAAGCCACCGAGTTATTGCTCAATTGAGTGACTCCTCGAACGTCTCTAGTACTCATCTCGCAAAAAGGGATTCCATAACCAGAGACGTTGTCTCCCCAAAAAAGGATTCTCAGAGTGGGATTCCGTAAGAAGGATACTTTTAGGAGGATGTCTTTTGGAGGATAGTATTCGTAGAAACCTGTGATTTCTACATCCGTGTACTTCTGTTAGGTAATTGAAAAAATACAACATAAGAAGATGTAACATTTCAATTTATTACCTTCCAAAGTGTGATTTACTGGGATTTCCGGGTTTGATTATAAACGATAACTTCAAAAACGAATTATGCAATCAACAATTGGGTCATGTATCCGTGCGCGCAAACGAAGACGCTTTGTCGTGGGGGTAATGTGGACTTCATTGCTTTTTGTTTTTTATGAAAAGCAGACGACACTCGCAAAAAAAAATTCTTGAATAGCTATTATTTTCATTTTTTGTCTCAAAAACATAGGTTATGACCCCTCATTGGAACGAGCTCAACGAGCTCGTTCTGTGGTTCATTTTTGTCTCTAAAACATAGGCTATAACCGATATTAGGTTATAACATAGGTTATAACCTATGTTTTAGAGACAAAAAATGGAAAAATAATGAAAATTAATTGTCCATTTTTGAGAATAGCGCTGGTCGTTACGTTAGGTAAAGGGTTAAATAATATAATTATTGTTAATAATGAAAAGTAATAAACAGAGTAATCGCTTGACTGGACTGGTTACATGAAATAATTCATTCGAGGCGAGGGACTATATTGTAAAACACTCGTGTGCATTCGCGCACTCGTGTTTGTACAACGCCTCTCACCTCTCATGAATTATTTCACGTAACCAGTCCAGTCAAGCGATTACGCTCTATTTATTTTTATTTTGTCGCAATCACAGTATGCGGTTTATTAAGTTTATAATCAATTGCGGTAGGTATCTTCGTAAATAATCTTCGAATTTGTAGCGGCGGCCTTGTGACGGTGGAAATGTAAAAGACTAGAGGCGATGATATTCTTTCTTCTCTGCACATCACCAGGGATGTGACTTGATTACAAAGAAAAAAGCTGAATTAACAAAACTTGATTGCAAACGCAGGTTTAAAGCTAAAAAATGATGCACAATTCATCTGAATTAATGTTGTCATTTTATCCATAAATATACAAGAAAATGGTCTGTAAATTTGTAGAAACAAGATGTTGTTTTTTCATCCAATAATTAGTTAATTACAGCTGATAAATCTCGTCGCTGACATCACATTGATCTTGGTCAAATGGCAAATCTTGTTGTGACAAAATGTTTGGTACAACCATACCAGTATTCATGAAGCAGTTTGCATACTAGCAGACGAAATGCTTTTCCATTTCTATTTCCCGAAAAAAAATTTGTCTTTTGTAATTGGACCCCAGTCTAATGTTTTGAAATCTCTGCGAGAGCTGAAAATCACCCACACCGGACTGCATCGCAAGAACTAGTCACTGTCGTGAGGTCAGTACCTATTTGTTCTTACTTTGGAACAATTTTGAAGTAAGACTGCTTTAATATATGTTCAATGACCTCAAGCGCTAATGATGTTTCATTGTTCAAAATGAGACCACTGTTAGCAAATTCAGAAAAACATTTTTTTTATCGTTGTAATTATTTAGTTTCAGCAGTAGTCAACCAGAGATCTAAAAAATTTCAAGAACGATTGTGCCATAAAGGTCAGTGGTTAAGCAAAAAAATGTACTTAACATTTTACTCCAATGCAGACGATATCAAAATTTATTTTTTTAAATATCATTTTTTTTTAATTTTTAAAAAAAATTCAACAACACCATATCATGTGACCTCATTGGAACGATCTCGACAAGCTCGTTCCAAAGAGGGGTCACATGATATTGTTTTGTTGAAATTTTTTGAAAAATAATATTTTATCAGCTGCTGAATTTGCATATTACACTGGCGGATGTGACCGAGTCGTTGGGTAAATGGTTAACCAGTTTCCCATTCAAGCAAATATTCCACACAGTCGGAGTAGGTAATATTTGAGAGTTTACGACCACTTGTACATGTACGTGTACAAACATACGCACACGATGCGTTCACCAACGTGGAATTCAGTGTTAAATCACACGCTTGTTCACAAAAACTGTACATGGTCTTGAATCCCCCCCCCCCCCCCCCCCCCATGTACAGTCGCGACTCCTAGATCACGCTTTTAACGTTCAAATACTCGTGGTGAACGCGCGTTTTTAAAAAAAGGGTGAAATTGTACAGTTCACTTTTATCTTGTACGTAATTTTTCGTCGACGTTCCAATCGCAGATCAGACCATCGATCCATCGTCAGCGAACGCGATCAAAAGCAAAAGATTATGGGTCATCATCAAAAAACAGTTTTGGGGACTCTAGACCAGCGGTCCAGAACCCGCAATTGCGTTGGTACAGATGGTCTAGAACCTGCAATTGTTTTGAGGCGGTGGGGTTTTTTTTTTCTCCCATTTATGACATTATTATTAGGGGAATTCCTCCACTATGAGAAATTCTCAAAAAAAAAAAAAACACTCAGCTGATCGAGTGATCGGATCGCTTGATTCTCGTAATAAAACTCGATCTGAACGAAGAGTGTTGTTGTCGTCGGTGTGTGTTGGAAATTCGCGAGTCCGCTGTCACGTTTTTGATTGATATATATAGGGGAGAAAAAAAAATATAAATAAATAGTTATTTAGAAAAATAAATATATCAAATCGAATAGATAATAAAAAAAAAATACGTAAATCATGAGCGATTCTCAGACTATTAGAGCGAGGTTTCTTTTAAACATGCTGATGAGAGAATACGTAATCTGCATGAACGAACAACTACGTTCCATCTTGTTAGAACGATGCGTCAGATGTCGGGATCATCTAGACTTCGATCACGAGAATCATTCATGTCTGACGATGGAAAGGGAAGATATGGTCGTCATGTATTTCGAACCGGCATTCGAACGCATTAAATTCAACGATGTGATCACGTTTTGGAAGAGATTAGTCTTCTGTAAGAATCGAGACATGCCCACAGATTCGGAAGAACTGAAATTGGTGCGTAGAAGTTTGACTTTAGAAGACAAGGGATGCATCAAGAAATTATTGCTGAACGAAGCATACGTCTAAGTTTTTTTTTTCGTTGATATAAAAATAAGGGAGAGTAGAAAATAAAAAAAAAATAAATACACACATAAATTTTTTTTTATCTAATATTAGAAAGAAAGAAAAAAAAACATAAAATGAGAACCAGAAATAAATTGTATCCGACGTTAGTGGACGACGAGGACGAGAAGCCGAACGGCGTTTCGCCGACGGCGCCATCGCTAGAAGAAAGAGAAAAAGGAGAGAGGTATCACATCGATCAAATCAATAGAATCCAAGAGTATCTAATTTGAGAGAGAGATTCTCGTCGTTCCCTCAAGAAGAAGTATTCGCGTTTCGTGACAGTCGTCAACGCGATCGATACGACACTCATCACGATTTTTCTGGGTTTACACGCGACCGGTATCGGATTTTTATCGACCGTGGTCGGCATTCCGATCGTGTTGACCGTAGAAGGAGTGGCTCTCGCCGTCGGATTGTTTAGCACGCTCGGAAACTTTTTGAGTAGGAAATTATATCTGAAGGCGAGGAGACACGACAAGATTTGCGTCTTGGCCGACTCAAAGATCGACACGATATCCGAAATGATCTCTATGGCATTGAAAGACGGTAGGATATTGGACGGAGAATACTTCGTGATATTGAGCGAGAAAATGAAATACGATGCCATGAAAGAAGCCGTGAGAATCAAGACTCGTCAGATCATCAAGGAAGAGATGAAGGATTCTCTCATGGAAAGGGGGAGGAAAGAGGCCAGGGAGGAATTCAGTAAGATGATAGAACTCAAGAGCAGCGATTGAAAAAAAAATATATATATATAAATATAATAAGAACAGAATTTTAAAAAAAAAAAAATATTAAATTTATATATAAAATAAAAAAAACGAAATTAATTTAAATAACTCTTAAAAAAATGTATTGCGTAAAGTGTAAGAGAGTTACCGAGACGAGTAATTCTAGAGAAGTGCGAACTAAAAACGACAGACGGATGCTTCGTGGAATTTGCAACGTGTGTGATTCTGTCAAAACTCGATTCGTCAAACAAAAGAACGCGAGCAAAGGTAAAGGCATCGTGAATAAAATGATCAACAATCTACCTTTCGAAATGCATCTGCCCGGTCACAGTTTCACGGGACCCGGAACGAAATTGAACAAGAGACTCAACGCCGATCTGACTCCCAAATCTTGGAGCAAACCTGTGAATAGGGTGGACGCTGCCACGTACGATCACGATCTGTGCTACGCCGGACATCCCGACACCAAGACTCACAACGATGTCTGCGACAAAAACATGTTGGGGAGATTGAGAGGCATATCGAATCCGACCAGGAGAGAGAAGATGGAACGTTCACTGGTCGGCAATCTGATCGGTGCGAAACGTCGATTCGGATGGGGCGTTAAAAAAAAAAAGCGCATCTGAAAAGAAGAAGAAGAAACGATTATTGACGAGCGAATTGGCCGAGGAGTTACACAGACCCATAGTGCATAAATTTCGAAAGAGAAGGGTGTTCATGAAGGGTCTGGATGACATTTGGTCTGCCGACTTGGTCGACATGAGATCGTTTTCGAGGTGGAACGAGGACGTCAAATATCTATTGACGGTCATTGACGTGTTTTCCAAATACGGTTGGATCAGAGCTTTGAAGAATAAATCGGGACCTTGTGTCGCCGAGGCTCTGAAGAGCGTGTTCGACTCGTCTTCTCGAAAACCGAGTAAATTGTGGGTGGACAAGGGAAAGGAATTCTACAACAAGGACGTTCGTCGATTGGTAGACCTCTACTCGATTGAAAACGAAGAGAAAGCCAGCGTGGTGGAACGTTGGAATCGAACGATGAAGGAGAAGATGCACAGATACTTCACGGCGAATTCGACCAAGAAATACATATACGCTCTGAACAGTCTGGTCAAAGATTACAACAACACACGACACAGATCGATCAAGATGACTCCCGCGGAAGCTAGCGATCCTCGAAACGAAAAACGGGTCTACGCGAATCTATATCCCGAGAGATCTAAGATCAGGAAGAAGTCTAGAACGCCGAAATTTGCGGTCGACGATCGAGTGAGAATCTATGCTTATAAGAAGCACTTCAAAAAGGGTTATACTCCTCGATGGACCTCGGAAATTTTTGTGATCATCAAAATATTTCACACCGATCCGGTGACTTACGAAATCGAAGATTTGGATGGAGAAGAGATGATTGGAAAGTTTTACGAACAACAATTACAGAAGACGAAGTTTTGATGAAGAACACAAAAATTTTTTTTCATTTACTCTCTTTGACATTTTCTTGTTTACACACATATATATATGAGAGAAAAAAAATAAATAATAATAAAAAATAATTAAAAACTATTTTTTTTAGATAAAGAAAGCAAGTGAATTAATAAACAAAAAAAAACAAACTAAAAATCCTTTAAAATGACAAATATACTAGATATAGCACAAAGCATAGTGAAAGATGAAAGTATTCAAGAATATGAGGTTCACGAATACGAACCGGTAACTGGAACGAGTTTGAATAATGCGGGAGAGATAATAATCAACGTCGAAACTCAAGATCTATTCGTACATCCTAGCGAGAGTTACATAGTGGTGCAGGGACGTCTCACCAAGGAAGATGGAAGCGACTACGCCGACGATGACACGGTTACTCTTGCCAATAATGGCATCATGCATCTATTCAGTAACATAAAATACATGCTATCCGGACAAGAGATAGAATCTGTTTTTCATCCCGGTCAGGCCACCATGATGTTCGGACTCTTGACGTATCCTGATGATTTTTCGAAATCCAGAGGACTTAATCAGTTGTGGGTGAAAGACACCGTCGGCCCTGCTAGCGCCGGCGCCGCCTTGATATTCGACTACGTCGTCAAGACGTCCAGACCTAAAGGAACGTTTTCGTTCAGGATACCTTTGAAACACATCTTCGGATTTGCGGACGATTACAACAAGATCATGTACGGATTCAAACACAATCTGACATTGATTCGAAAAGGAAACGACGACGCAATAGTGAGACTCACTGCGACCGATGCGGGTAAGATAACTTTACACAAGATATTGTGGTTCGTTCCGCACGTGGAGCCTTCGATTGTGGAAAAAGGGCATCTCTACAAGATCATAGAATCCAAGAGTAAATTACCCGTGTGATTTAGAATGAGACAGTGCGACATGGCTAGCATTCCTCCCTCTACGAATCACTTCGATTGGAGATTGACGGTGAAATCCGCTTCCGAGAGACCGCGTTTCATCGTGGTTGCATTTCAGACCAATAGGGACGGGTCTCAGGAAAAGAATGCGTTGCTGTTCGATCACTGCCATTTGAGAAACATGCAAGTGTTTCTGAACGCCACGAGATATCCAGCAATCGATTATAATGCGTTGTTCGACAAGAACGATTTCTCCAGACTGTATGGCGACGCCGCTGATTTTAGAAAGAAGTATCATGGTCTAGACGAATTGATGAGCAATCCCAACATATCTCCCGGCGAATACAAGTCGATGTATCCCATGTTCATGTTCGACGTCAGTAAACAGAGTGAACGACTCAAGAGTAGCGTGTTAGACATTCAGATCAAGATGCAATTCGATAGGAATGTGCCGAGAAAAACCGAAGCCTTCGCCCTGGTCCTGTCGGACAGAGAATTACAATTTGAATCGGACGGAAATAAGATGTCGATCATTCGATGAGAGACGAGTGTGTGAAAAAAAAATTAATAAATGTTAAAAATGTGGATGTAAGATTAATTAAAAACTAAAATCTCGAAAACAAAATGGATGTTTTTGACACGAAAACAACAAATCATCTGTTCACTTCAGATTACTGCAACATTAAAATAAAATACTTGGAAAAATGGATTCAAATTGAATATGAAGAACGTAACACAAAAAAAGGATGGAATAGTTGTGATTTTAACGAATATCGTTTAAAAGAAAAAGAAGAGTTTGATCTCATAAGATCTAACAAAGAAATTATAAAAAATACAATTTTAAAATGTCGCAAATGTAAGAAACGTCAAATAAAAATCGAATCTCAACAAACTAGATCTGGTGATGAACCAACAACCATATTCGCAAAGTGTATAAATTGTAATCATAAATGGATAGAAAATTAAAAAAAAAAAAAAAAAAAAAAGTAATGAGATATAGAGAACATCTCTCTATATCTCATTACTTTTTTTTTTGTTGTATTTTTTTTTTTGTTTTGAATAATCACACATTATTTTTTTTTAATTCATTATTTTCCACATGTTCACTGTTTGTTCAAAGGATCTAGTTCGATCAGTAGACTCACCACGGAAGTGGCGGCTTTGGGATTATTGGTTTTCGTGATGAAATTAATCCTGTCTCCGGCATTCACTTTGAGAGGCGTGCCAAACGTGCTAACATTCGAGTGTTGATTCTCAGTCTTTTCGATGCTGTATCTCTTATCGCTCTCCACACCATTCACCATGAGATTGACGAACGCTCTGTTATTCAAATCCGAGGAAGCCAGACTCATTCGAAGGATTTCACCTCCCAACGGCATGGGATATCCAACCTGACGTGTTTCGATCCGCTACCTCCATTTCCGAAAGACCACTCGGCTTTTCCCTCATCTAAGGCGCCAGCCTCTTCAGCCCACATGGTGATCAATTGTCTAGCATATTTGACTTTCTCCACCACCGAAATCAGGGTGCAGGCATCCGTCATGTTCATGGGATCCGGTAGATTCGTGAGCGCGTGTCCACCCATGTCTAGTTTACCTTCTGTGATGTCGCCCTTTCTCCAGACCGAGTTGTCGTCCAGGTACTTTCTGCTGACAGCGCTGGAATCGAATTCGGGATCGTGATCGAGACCGAATAAATTGTGACCGTTCATGTTGATGCCACCCTCCATGGTTTCGCCAGATTCTTTGTTCAGGTAGAGATCGTCCACTTGCGATTCTAGGTATTCTTGCGATTGTATCACAGCAGAATCTACGTAGCCCTTGTTGACCACGGTTGAGTCCTCATCCGTGTCGTCAATCTTCGACAGATTCAATATCTTGTTGAATCCCGCATTCAGATCCGATTTCATTTCTCGTCTGTCAGACTTTCTCTGTTCCAGATCTACGTAGTGTTTGGTCGCCACGTCCTTGGGATTCGTAGGAGTGGCCACGTTCGTTATCTTGTTAGAATTGGCGTTCAATTCCGAGTGCATCGTTTTCTGAACGTATCTATTTCTCAGGTGTTTGCTGAATCTCGCATGAGTGTCGTCCGCGTATCTCTTGGTCGTGGCATCGGTGGGATCTACGGGATTCGCGACGTTCACCAAACATTTGGATTTCAGATCCAGATCATCAGTCATGGTTTTATCCACGTAATTATCCAGCATGATTCGTTCAAAATCGGCGTTCCCCCTGTCGACGTATTTTTTAGTTGAAGCATCTGCGAGATCTATCAGCTCGGGAAGATTTAGAGCTTCTTATCGTTCATGTTCAAAGGTTCTTCTCGAGGTTCGTATCTCCGAACGTAACGCTCGTCCAAGTTGGCAACGTCGTAACCATCGTCGACTTCGAACGTCTTCCTCTTCTTTCTCGGGTTGACTTTTTCGTCGTCACTTCTACCAAATTTATCGACTGGCATGTTGTTGTGGGATTTTTTTTTTGTTGTTTAAAAAAAATGTGTTCAAAACACAGTTTATTAAAAATGAACTATGTTATTTTATTTTTCGTTTTTTATTCGATTAAAATTTTTTTTAAATAATTTTTTATCTTTATATATACTATAAAAAAAAAAAATCTCTCTCTAATGTAAGTCATTGAGAATGTCTTGAAATTGATCTCCTTCAGACCATCTCTTGAGAACGTAGAGACACACGTGAACGCAAAACACTTGATCTGGCGATTGCAGTCATTCTGTGTTGTAAAGAACCATCGATTTGTTGAAATAGTTCTTTATTTCTTTCGGTGGCGAGATTCCGTAGCTGTCGAAATAATAATTCTTCTTCCCGTTCTTGAACCACGCCACCCAGTGAGTGCCTTCACCCGATAAATCGTCTAGATTTAAAATTCCGCATTCCGATTGTCGAGGTCTTCTCTTCGGCAAGGCATCTCTGGAAAACACACCTAGAAAATCTTCGATTTTCGAATCTTTTGCCACATTCAACAGATCGATGTTGGATAGGGGTTCGTTGGGTAAGACGACACCTTCTACAGATATCTTTATTTTCTTATTCATAGATGCGTATATATTTTTTTTTTTATTTATTTTATTATAATTCACTAAAAATGACGTTATTTTTTTCTATTTTTTTCTTTTTCTTTTTAAACTAACTTTCTCGATGTCACTATCGATTTCTATAATTTTGAATCCATCTAATTCCTCTTGATTTTCTGGAATCCTATCATCTACAATCATATCTGGAATCTTATCATCCACAATCATATCTGGAATCCAATCATCCACATTCATATCATCTCTAATTAGATCCACAGTCCAATGTCCGAGTGCCAAAGTGCTTATTTTATCGTCTAACACGAATCTCTTATCGTTGTCGGCCGTCAGCGAAATCTTGTTGACTATTTCGGTATACAAGTCGTGATTTTCGCTTCAAATCTATTTCATAGTCTTATACACCGGACCACTTCCTAACAGACAATCTTTATACTCTTGGAAAGAGATGTTTTTCTTCACCACACACGCTTTAACTCCTTTGCACTTCTTGATCTCTTCATCATCTTCTAGACGATAAGCATAGAGTTTGGGTCTCAAGCCCATGAATTCGATGATCTGTTTACCGCCGCTCTCGTCCTTAAATTTACCCAACACCTTCTTGTTGTCATTCGATTGAATGTTGGACGGGTGATCGACGGGATAATTGCTCGTGTCGAACCAATTGGCCACGTCCGGAGATATGTCTCGGTAGACGTCTTTCGTCTCTATCTCATAAACTAAACTGTCCGTGTCGGTGAACAGTAGTTTGGCTTTGTCACCAAATTTTCATTTGACATAATCGTAGTGAAACTCGTACATCAATCACTTGCTGATATCTAAGATGATCGGTCCGAGATAATATGGTTTGTCGAACTTCAGATGCGTCTTTTGCATGTGAACGACCACTAGATTTTCGCCGAATATGGTTCGGTGTTTGTAATTGGGTTTTGCCACTAATTTTTTAGCTTTTTTCTCAGACGTGACGAGTCGAACGTCGGTTCTCTTCCTGATGTTTTCCATCGATTTGCCGTACACACAGTTGTTCATGAGTTTGAAGAAATCTTTTTCGAAATCGTTCTCGGCTCGAGTTCTGAGATTCGTGTTGAGATCGATGTATTTTTTCATCCAAGGCTCTTCGTCGAATCGAATGATGCGATGTATGTCGACTAATTTCATCCCGTAATCGACATACTGTTTCAAATTCTCGCTGTAGACAATGTAGTTACATTTGTTAAATAAATTGGGAATGAGTTTTTTCTCGTCTCCTTCGTTCGGTTCCATTCGTTCGGGAGCCAGCGGATAATTGTTGTGTGGATCATGTAATTCTTCCGGATAGTTCAAATTGACTTCTAAAATGCAAGGATAGTCTCTCCATTTTTGCATCTCTTCCGGTTCCTTCACCCATTCGAAATTTCCAATCGGTAAAGGATGACTCATAGCCCAACCGTACAGATTATTGGCGTCCCAATACTGTATGTATTTAGTCGACCGTTTCGAATTGAAACCTTCTTTCATGTAGGGATTGTTAGCCTCAGAATGTCTGTGAGAGATCATTGAGACACCACCTCTCGCAGCCCTTTCAAACATGAGCAACATGTCCACGTCGGATAATAATTCCAATTGGACTTCGGTGGTCTTCAACAGAGCATCCCACGCCAGACCGGGTGCGGTGAAATACCAAGCGGGATCCAGATCATAATTTCGATGACAGACGTCTCAAAAATTTTCGAACACGTCTGCCAAGAGCAGAACGTCGGTCTTCAGATAGAGATCGTGATAATCTCTCATGGTTTTCATATCGAATGATTTCCACACGTTTTTGGCGTGTTCGTAATTCTCATCGGAAATGTCGGATTCGTATAATTTCGAATAAAAATCATCTTTCGAAGGTAGTGCGGTGTCTTCGAATCTCTTTAGATCGTTCATGTAATCGTAAGGATAGACTCCTTTCCTCAACATGACGTCTACTCGTTCTCCGAAATGTTCGCTCGTGATTTTAAATTTATCCTTGCTCATGTTATCGACTAATTTTTCCAGAGCGGTCGACATGAATTTAAAAGTGTCGATGAAACGTATGCATCTACGAATGGAATTCGTTTTTTCTTTCAACGTATTTCCGTCGATTACTCTTTTCCTCTCCATGAGCTTCCATTTCGTGAAAGAAATGTATCTTTCTTCGCTGTTCGCGATGCAATTTAATTCTTCGTGTGAGGTGCCGAGATTTTTCACGAACAGATGACTGTCGTAACCCGAGAGATTGTGAAACATCACCGGATAGAAAGCAGCGTCTCAATATTTTAAATTACACTTGCTGTGAGCCTGACCGTGATACAGACCTGTGTAATGATCATGGTCTCTGACCTTCTTATTTTCCTCCGAATTCTCGTCGAACGATTGTCTGCATATGTGACATTCAGTGGCTCTGTTATTTTCGTCCTGCTGCTCTCGCGTGATGATCATTTTCGCTGGAGTTTTGAATTTGTCGTATAACATTTGAATTTTCGATTCTAACTCTTCCACGAACCTTTGAGCCACGTCGTTGCCTTCGCGCTGTTTCGTGTAGGTGAAGGGACCCATGTCGTGTTGCGAGTCGAAAGTGCATTTCACGTAAATGCAATAGCCCGAAGGTATGTGTTTTCGATATCTTTCGACGTAACTTTGAAGAGCGTTGGGTTGACAGGAACTCATTTTCGCGGTGAAACATTCAAAATCGGCATACACGACGAATGGTACTTTTAACCTTCTATTGTGATTTTCAAACTTCACGATGGTGTTGGGTTTGGGCATTTCGACGGCGACACCTTGATTTTCGTTGCAATATTCCTGATGTTTCACCAACGAGTTTTCGCTGTGAAACGTGTTCATGCAGTTGCAACATAAAGATATCTTTCCTTTATGTTTATTATTTTGTCTCGACAGTAATTGGCTCGGATGTTTAACCCAACAATAATGACGATTGTCACCATTCGAAATCGATAATAAAATAATCATCTTTTCTCTTCCGTGATACGAAGTCTGTCTGAGAGGATAGATCTTTTGATTTTCGTCGTCGTATCCTAGGACGTTCACCGCTACGGTGGGATTTTGAACCTCGAAATGTTCGATGTGTTTTAACTCTGTTGGAAAAGTCACTCCGGTCCAATCGAGATTTTTAGAAGTCTCCTTGTAACGAGAACTCTATCAGGGTGGATTTTGACAGGGTATAAAGCAGAGGTGACTGCCCATTTAAAACACTGATTATCTTTATTTCTTTACCTCACCAAACGTCCAATTACTACCTTCATTTTGATAATTCGCGAGAGACGTCAACATCTTGTCTTTCATCTTTTCAAAAACGTCCGATAGATCTGAACCTCAAAATACAGGTTCGACGTTAGATCTGAAATATGCATTTTTCACGATGCTCTCGCCGAACTTCACGTCGATTATATTCATTATGCAATGGAGTATCATCTTAATTTTTAATCCCAAGTTCATGTATTCGCGAAACAAATCCAATACTTCTTTCTTCACCCGTTCCATGAACAATTTCAGATCGACTTTCTTCAACGAGGGAATCACGTCGAAAGTTTTAAAAATGCCTTTGATCACACTCTCCCGTTCTATGGGTTTCGATTGGAATAGTTCCGCAACGAGTCATGTTACATATTCTTCTCCTTTCTCTTCATCGATTGCTCGTTGAATTTTGCTCGATATATCTCGTTTGTCTTGAATCTGAAGTGCATCACTCGTTTTCGTTTTAGTTTTTCTTTTCTTTTCTTTGGAAACTTGATGTTCTTCAACGGCTTTTCGTTTAGTCGTCTTCTTATTTTTCACAACCGGTGCATCTTTTGACATCGTTGCTATCAACATTTCATTTGCCTTTCTAGCGTTTCGCAAATATTCTTGTATGACTTCAATTTTGTTTGATTTAGTTCTATGCTTTCTGAAATCTGAAATTTGTAATAGTTTACAAATCTCGTTTAACTGAGGTATGGTTTTCTCATTTAAATTTACCATTGTTTTATCTGTTTGCTTCATTTGTAAGAATATTTTTTTTTTTTTTTTGGAATTTTGTATTAAATAATTTGTTAAAAAAGTTTTGCTTTTTTACTCTTTATATATAATAGAAAAAAAAAAAAAAGTTAAATTTTAAATTCAATTTTTTTTAATACAAAATTAAAATATACATTATTTGTAAGAATTCATAAAAAACCAAATAATCGATCATGACAACAACACCTAAAAGATGCGAATTGAAATTGAAACGAGACGAAAGGTATGAGAAATCCAGTTTTAATATCTATACATTACAACCACACGATCCCATCGAATTGAATGAGGTCGAGATGGTGGACTTAGAGCGCTACTACCACAAATATCGAATGTGTTTGAAAGTGGATGAAGCCGCGCTCGATTTGTTTTACGAGTACCAAAGCGAACTGTTGATTAATATCATCGTCGCCGAAGAAAGAGAATTCGACAGGGGTGATTTATTGTTGTCCTATGGAGGTTACATATATCCAATAATCTCACCCGAACTCGTGAAGAAATTGGGTGGTGAGAGCGCATTCGCCTATGAAAAAAAACTCAAAAGAGTAAAGATGAACATTCACACCATTTCCGTATGTGGAAAAATGACGAATGTCAACTTGCTAATAACGGACTTGGAAATATAAACAATAGAGAGATTGAAATTAAAAATTTAACTTTTTATATATATATATAAAGAGAAAAAAAAACTTTTACTAAAAAAAATTTTACATTAAAGAAAATTAAAAATTAAAAAAACAACTTTTTTATATATATATAAAGAGTAAAAAAAAACAACTTTTTAAACAAATTATTATTTAAATACAAAATTTAAAATATACATTATTTGCAAGAATTCGTAAAAACAAAAAAAAACAAATAATCAATCATGAAGACAACAACACCTAAAAGATGCGAATTGAAATTGAAACGAGTTGAAACGTATAAGAAATTTGGTCATAAAATCTATAGATTACAACGACACGATCCCATCGAATTGAACGATGTCGAGTCGAAGGTCTTAGAGCACAAATACGAGAAATATAAGATGCCTCTGAAATTGGACGAAGCCGCGCTCGATTTGATTTATGAGTACCAAAGTGATCTGCAGAACATCGTCATTGCCGAAGATAGAGAATTCGACAAGGACAATTTGTCATTGCCCTATGGAAATTACATATTTCCAAACATCTCATTCGAACTCGTGAAGAAATTGGGTGGTGAGAGCGAGTTGACCGATGTAAAAAAACTCAAAAGAGTAAAGATAAACATTCAACACGTTTTCGAAAAAGGAGAAGACACGAGCGTCAACATGCTAATAACGGACTTGGAAATATAAACAATAGAGTGATTGATTTTTAGCGAAGAAAAGTGAAAAAAAAAAGTAATGAGATCATCTTTAGATCTCATTTACTTTTTTTTTTTTTTGTTTTCCTTCTTCTTCACTATCATCATAATATATTATAATAACGTTTCCTTTTCTCTCAGTTTTCAGCATCGATTCTTCTTCTTTTTCTTTTTTTCTTTTTCTTTGTGATGTGATACATTTATGGCAACATTTTTCTTTATCCGAATCATAATTATGAACGAATGTTGTGCATCTCTTGGTAACACTCGCATCATTACCATTCTCTTCAGAAGGTAGTGGTGACCGTGGAAAGCATCGTCTCATTCTCAACCGTATATCCCGTGCTTTATCTATCTCTTTCCTTAGATATCCATCATTAGCGTCTAACCATTTTTTTATTTCTTCGCTCTCTGTCTTGCGATGTTTGTCATTATTGTCAAATTCATCCAGGTGATAAATTCTCCACCTTGTCATCCTGATGATAAAATTATTTCTCCACCTTTTTACTAATTTTAAATATATTATTTTATACTTTCTATGATTTTATATATTTTATATTTATAATAACATATTCAAAATTGGTATGTTCTTAAACGGCGAATTCTCACCGAGCAACAAACCCTTGCCGAGTCGCTCGACGTTCCGTCCACTCTTCAGATAGAGACCGTTTCCTCTCAGAGAGTTGCCACCTCTAACGGGTTCTAGATACAATCCTTTACCGCTGTCGTCTACGTGAACGCGACAAATGGCTCCTCCCTTCTTCAAAAACAGTCCGCTGCCACCCATTAATTTCTCAACTGCCGAACTAGCGAGTCCTGTGAGAGCTCCTACGCCGAGAGTCTTTCCGAGAAAGGGTAGCGCCTTTGCGGCGAAGGGTAATGCTTTTGCGGCTATTCCTGCAAATAGCGGAAGGAAACCACCTTTCATTCTCAAATTGTATCTCAATTGAGCGGGACTCATTCTCACCGTCAACCCTCTTCCATCGCGAATCGCTTTCTCCATCCTTTTGATTTGACTTCTGGTCCAGGCGATCAAATCCTGACCGCCTCTTGTCAGATCTTCGTGAGTGAATTTGAATCTCACCGCCTCGCCTCGAGTTGTTAACGCTCTCTCAAGTTTCTTCTTCTGTCCTGCGGATATGTTCACGTTTTTAACCACGTATTCTGTCATAATTCTGTTTGTTTTTTTAAATATATTTACTTCAATTGTTTCTTGTTTAATAATTATATTAAAATAATTTTGTAAAAATTAATATTACCGTTTATTTTATTTTTGTTATCTATATATATAATATTTTTTTTTTTGCTTTTATATTTCTCTTATGTTAAATCGTATCGTCACTCTCTCTCCGCGAAGATCTAACAGTTCACCATTTTGATCCGTCAATGTGGTTTTGAGACTATACAACGTGTCTAAAATCACTGGTAGATAAACTAAATTTCGAGGTCACTCCACGATCTTATAACCCGGCGACACATTTGGAAAGAAGGAATAGATCGTCGGTTGAGCGCTACCATTCACGTAGCTTCCAGCAATCATGTCCACGTTCACCAGAATGCTATTGACAGCGAGAATGTCAACCGTATTTTCAGATGCCGCGTGGCCTCGATACATCTTTCGATCGAATCCCAACATCTTGCCTATAGAATCGTCTGTGTTGAAATCCACACGAAAATTATCTTCCAAATCCAACATTGTCTGTAAGGTATTAGGATTGGGAGCGAGTCTGATCTTGTTGCTTCCCTTTCCATCCGTCTTCATTCGCGTCTGAATGTAATGGTTCAAATCGTCTATGTCATAACTCCCTTTGGGAATTCGAATCTCCAACCAATCCGTTCCGTCGGAATACTTGAACGAGTTATTCTTTTCGGTGACGTTGGGAAAGGAATAATAAGTCTCCAGATTCACCAAAGCCATCTCGTATCTTTTCTCTCTATTCAATTCGATGGAAGGTTCGAATTTCGTAGCGAATCGAGTCGAATCGCCACTCACCACGATTTGAATGGATTGTTTCGCAGCCGTATTCTCGGCTATCCGTTCTAACAATTCTCCATGTTCGAACATTATATTTTAATTTTATTTTTTTATTCAAAACTAATTATTTGAAGATTTATTATTTTTCTAATTTTTATTTTCACGCTCTATCTTATTATTATTACCATCGGAAACATAAAACTCGTCGAATCTGCACCGATATTTTCCGCGATTAAATTCGCTCGTCAAATTGATCACGACGAAATTGTAAAGTCCACCATCCCAAACCCTCTTGCAGAATCTCCCGAATTCTGCAGCGCTCATGTCGTTTGCGACGTGATCGCCGTAGATGTGATTGAGATTCTTGAGATCTTGGTGAAAGAGACATAGAAAATTAGCGTTCTCCCTTATCGTCTGTCTGGGCAATCGAAAATAATTCTGCGACAGGTAGAAACAGTCCACGTTGCTGTGTCGACCCCTAACGTAATACGATTCGCATCGGTTCTGTCTCTCCAAAAGCAGATCGTCGAAAATCATGAGATTCTTATCTTCTGATTTCAGTTCTCTAGGATCCGGAACGTCGCTAGCGTTCTCATAAAATCAACACTCGACGTTCGAAGATGCATTTCTCTTCATCAGCTCCGTCGCCGCGCCGTCCAAAATGGTCGAGAGCGGAGCTCCACTCTTGTCGAATTCCTCCCTACTGTCAAAGATTCTGGCTATGACATCCTTGGGCAATCTGCGATCCATGCACTCTCGAAGCAATCTGTATTCGGGTTGAAACAAGCTCTTGCCAAACATGAACAATCTGTCGTAATCCAACAAGTCGGGTCGGGACAACAGATTCATCAACAGATTGGTCTTTCCACAATTCGATTTTCCCACTATCAAACCTCTTATGCTCTTGGGAAAGAACTCGTTATTCGACCTCTTGGTCGCGGCGTCGTTCCAAGACATATCTTTAATGCTCATCTTTGTTTTATTTTTGTTTGTTTGTTATTTTAGATTCTTTTCAAACACAATTTTTTTTTATGTTTTTCAAACTCTGTTTTTAATGTTATTATTATTATTATTTATTTATATCGCACCGTCGCGAGTTCTCTTCAATCCGGATCCACTCGTCATTTTGACTAAATCTTGTATGGGCACCACGGCATCCTTAAAATCTTTCCAACCTTCCGACGTTCGCTCTAACGCAGCTCGCTTCGCCGGCGGACTGATCAACTTGTCGATCAACGCGTCAGCTGCCTTCTTGCCAGCTGCAGAAGCTATCCTACCACTGGCTTCGGAAGCGGCTTTCTTACCAGCATCCAAAGCCGTCTTCTTACCGACCTCAAACGCGGTCGATGCGAGTTTTCTACCCGCATCGCCCGTGAATGCTCGCATTATAGAATCGACGATGACAGAACCGCCTTGAACGTAAGTCCTGACGTATCCCCTGTTCTTTATCACCAACATATTTTATTTTTATGATATATTTTTGTTTTTTTTCACTGGTAAATTGTTTTGTCGTTTTTAAATACTTTTATTATTCTAGTGTAAGAATTTACTGTTTTATTTTTTGTTTGTTTGTTTGTTTGTTTGTTTGTTTCTCTCTCTCTACTTATTATTATATACACATCAATCCTTCAATTCGTTCATCAGCCTTTTATACTGGTTTTTATTCAAAACCTTCTGTCTCAACAATTCGTCAGATACGGCATCTATCTGATTATCTAATCCCGTGTTCCCAGCCCGTCTGCTCGCCATCAACAAACTCAATCTCTGAGACAGAGCGTCGGGATCGCTCGGAAGAAAAATAGCGGTTTTCACCCCTTTGCCGGTCACCGATTCGACGAACTTCTTATGCGCATTCCATATAGGTTTCACGACTTTCGTCCACTTGTAACCTCTGCTGGCTTTGGGTCTCGTCTCTCTGGCATCGTTATTTCTCTTCATGGCGTGAGTCTGGACTAGAATGTCGCCGTAATTGTCGAAATCCTGTTCCGTGAAATCTCCAGGCTTGTCGTAAAGGAGCAATCTCCGCAGACCATCGGTTACTTTATATTTATTCGAACCCACGATCAATTCGTCATCATCCATTTCCACCTCCGTATCACCTACAAAAGTTCTACCCTCAGAATCCTTATAAATTCCATACGACTGATCTCTCTTACCGCCATCATCATCGTACGATGCGACGCTACTAGTGGTGATAGTCGAAGCCGTATCATCAGACTCGCTCATATCTGTTTGAATTCCCGTGGGAACGTAATCAGGTGTAGATTGAACGGAATACCGATTTCCAAAACTAGGAGGCAACGAACCCATTCTCAAAGAACTCTCATTTATGGGTCTCAATTCTTCGACTATCTCCTTCCTGCTTCGCTCTTGACCCTCCGTCACGGGTTTAAATATTTTTGTGGCTTCGCGTCTGAGTTCCATCTCACCGAGACGTCTGCTTCTCTCAGCTGACTGAATCGCCTTCTTAGCACGTTCATACTCGCCTAAAATTCGATCTCGGCGTCTAGGATCCATCTGGAAAAACATCTTTCGTTTTAATTGTTTTTATTTATTTTTCAAAATTAAATGTTTATATTTTTATGTTTTTGTGTTTTAAGTAAATAAAAAATCTTCCGTCTTTAATATAATAACTAAAACCAGTTGAGAAAAAAAAACATTTACAAAATGACACCTCGATAAATAGTTAAAAATATTAAAATAGCATCCGTTTCAAACGTGTTAAAAAATCATAAAGAAATAGTTTTTCCGATAAACCATTTAACTTGACAAGTAATCTCATTTGAATAAAAACCTGTAATACATCTCAGGCGTGACAAAATAGCTTTCTCAGTAAGTGTTTATACAGTAAATGTCACTTTGACATGCAACCTGCTTGTCAGTTTTGATAAAAACACAGACTGACGATTGTAGACTAACACCCGAATGGAATGGTTTAACGCATCGAAGGCGCGCAGGGACGGTATGGGGAACAAGCCCCTTTCAACCCTCAGTGACTGGACAATAAAATCCACAGCGCTTCCTTCATGAATAATTATATTCACGTGTCAGAACGAGCTTCATCGCAGAGTAACTCGGTGTAATGATACACATTATTTTGATAAAATTTATTATTATTTTACATTTGGATTCACGTACATTTCTTCTCACCTTTTTTTTCGTGTGGCCGATCCTGGAGGATCTTCGCCAATGATGATTGTAGCGCGCAGGAGCTCTATTTATACTGTATAAGTGGAGATACCCATCGTGGGATTTTCCAAAAAAAACTTAGTTTTTTTTCTGTTGAGTTTTTTGGAAAAAATCCGGGTATTCCCCCCACTCACGTCAGAAAGGGAAGCGTCCAATAGTAGTCTGTTAAGTTTTTTGGAAAAAATCCGGGTATTCCCCCCGCTCACGTCAGAAAGGGAAGCGTCCAATAGTAGTCTGTTAAGTTTT
The DNA here is from genome assembly GCA_031216915.1 of Pictodentalium vernedei. Taxonomy (NCBI): domain Eukaryota; kingdom Metazoa; phylum Mollusca; class Scaphopoda; order Dentaliida; family Dentaliidae; genus Pictodentalium; species Pictodentalium vernedei. The sequence goes on along the minus strand of CM062297.1, from coordinate 205,859,365 downwards.
TTGGAAAAAATCCGGGTATTCCCCCCGCTCACGTCAGAAAGGGAAGCGTCCAATAGTAGTCTGTTAAGTTTTTTGGAAAAAATCCGGGTATTCCCCCCACTCACGTCAGAAAGGGAAGCGTCCAATAGTAGTCTGTTAAGTTTTTTGGAAAAAACCCACCGCCTCAAAACAATTGCAGGTTCTAGACCATCTGTACCAACGCAATTGCGGGTTCTGGACCGCTGGCCTAGAGTCCCCAAAACTGTTTTTTGATGATGACCCAGAATCTTTTGCTTTTGATCGCGTTCGCCGACGATGGATCGATGGTCTGATCTGCGATTGGAACGTCGACGAAAAATTACGTACAAGATAAAAGTGAACTGTACAATTTCACCCTTTTTTTAAAAACGCGCGTTCACCACGAGTATTTGAACGTTAAAAGCGCGATCTAGGAGTCGTGACTGTACATGGGGGGTGGGGGGGGGGGGGGGGGGGTGGGGGGATTCAAAACCATGTACAGTTTTTGTGAACAAGCGTGTGATTTAACACTGAATTCCACGTTGGTGAACGCATCGTGTGCGTATGTTTGTACACGTACATGTACAAGTGGTCGTAAACTCTCAAATATTACCTACTAGTCGGTGTTCAAAACATAAATTACTTCTGTGCACAGCTGTAGCGACCAAAGTGATAGGAAAATTGGTTAAGCAATTTTTGCTTTTGCTGTTAAGGGGTCGTCCAACCTAACTTTGGTCAATTTTTTGACATTTTTCCCAATGCCTGAGAAACAGATAAGAGAAGTAAGGAAAGGCAAATTATATATCAAAATAATGAGTAAAGTGCATAGAAAAGGTACATATATTTTTTTTCAGGAAAAAAAGTGAATTTTATGATTTTGAAGAAGATTAATTTGCAAATGGCATAAGTAATGAACCGGTAAAACCACAAAATAATCGGTAATTCGAAAGCCTTGTCCTCAATATAATGATAACATACTACAGACTCGGAGAAAGCATTTTTTTGACACACACTCTGGTGGGTTTTGACGTTTGAATGTAATAACATCAACACAAATTTTTGATGTTCCGGATGTGGCCATGTTTCAACGATGTTTTTCCGGTCATGTGATTACGATGTGGTTCTTGCAGAAATACTCAATTTGGGCAATCGTAAGAATGCAAGGACGTGATCACGCCCTTTATTTGTTCGAGACAATGTATGAGCGGATTTGCAAACAGGTGACAGCAAGTACTTGAGCTGTTAATGTCATAACTGCAAAATATGGTTCGAAATTCCCTCTCGTGTTTACAGGCCGTCTGAACTTTTTTGTTGACAAAAAATCTGAATTATTGCGCACTAGAAAGACAACATGAACCACTTGTAAAAAAAATAACCGAGTGTATAAAATCGGGACGATACACATAAAATAAGGCAATATTCATAACAAAGTAAGCAGAATGCTTCAGAAATCACTTTTTCACGAAGTATATTCCAAGTGACCTGGAACTATATTGAGTGTGTTAATTTCCCCCTGTCGCTGCGAAGTTATTTACGTCCAAGTAACCATGGAATTTGAAGACGGGTATGTTTGATGTCTGCAAAGGACCGATTGAAGATGGGTTGAAAATGATGCATTCGTGCTTTTAAATAAGGTGCGCTTGGACGATGCTGAGAATTTAGTTTTTTCTTCCAACCAACCATAGTAATACAATGTCGATCAGTGGTTTTTTTTATCGTTTTACACTGACAAATGTGACAAATCTCCTTCACCGGAAACCATCCCCCAATTTGCATATCACAATAAACATAACCGCTGTCACGGAGTGTCAGCGTGGCCGTGTGGTCAAAACCGAAACGAATTATCGAATGCACGGTCAATATTAGCTGCAATTGGCTTTTAAATAAATGAAATATTCGCAATTTCTTCATTATTCATGCCGAGTTACTTTTTAATCAAACCACATGCGTTCAGTTTCGTTTGTCGGCATCAAACTGATATTGTTTGTGGTAATTAAATAGTACGAGAAGGCGAAGGAAGCCAAATATTTTTACATCGTCTATTATTTAATTCAAAATTGATAATTTCTTTTATTTAACTGAAATTATGAACTGATAAGTTGGGTGTGTTGCGATTATTATGCCCCAGACCTGGAACTTAGTGGAAGTTGGAAAATCAAAGGTGCATCTAGGGTTGTGCAGTGGTGACCCCCTGTCCTCTTAATCTTAGTCTTACCCATTCATCATTGCATGTACCAACATTCCCCCTTGTATCTCAACCATTGCTACTCCAATTTGAAGGATATTTGGTTTTGTGATCGAGCATCATGGAGAAACAATGCCTGTGTAGCTGCTGTAGCATGTGTTTCTTCCCACATTTTTTCAGAGTTGTGGTACTTTTTCACTCTTTTGAGTTAGAAAATTTTGTTTATAACTAGTTCATTTGTTACAATTTGTTGCAGAGTGCCTGCTAATACCCTCAATTGTATTGCTGCAGAATTTTCTTGTGAAGATTTTGTTCCTATTACTTATCAAGCAACAACCTAATGAATATTCTGTATAAAGCCACCAATCTGATGTTTGACACTTTTATTGGAGCTGTTTTGAAGGCTTATGGAACTCAAAATGTTGATTATGGCAGGACTTTTCTATTCACCCATGAATCAATAAATTAAGTGTTATAGTTGGAAGTAAGAAGCATGAAAGGTCCAGAACTAAAACTCTAAAAAGAATGTTTTGCAATGTAACATGATTTTTGCAGATACACTTATTTGGAGGTTTACCTGTCTGATAGTGTTTGGAACATGTGTGGCCAGGATCTTCAAAAAGAAAAAAGAGTTAAACTTTGAGACCCCCCCCCCCCCCAAAAAAAAATTTTCTGTGTCAAATGGAGCTCACTTGTCATCTTTTGGGGATTGCTTTGTGTACTGCGTTCTTGAAAAAAATATGTGAGACCCTCTGGATGTGCCCTTCTGATCTCAATATGTCAGTAAGCCTCCTTGGGGAAAGTACTTGCAATAATGGTTATGTAAGGTTGATTTGATGTGTTTTGAATAACAATGTACTTTTAAGTACATTAGATGGTTTATTGCAGTGACAGGTTACAGTTACCCTTATTTCTTCTCCAACAGATATCATGAGTGTATTGGTGTCCAAGAGTTAAACAAAGCTAATGTACTTATTGATAAACCAGACAAATTTAACAATTTAATCACTATCAAATTGATGCATGGGATAAAAGGGGTTACAGTGCAAGGGGTTTGTAAATATATTTATTCAACTACAATGTATGACTTTGCAGTGCATTCTACATAGGAGAATATCATATTTTCTTTCCAAACCATTACAGTAACACATACATCTTGATATTGGGAGACACTCTTTTGTCCTTCCATACTTCTTCTGCTGGACTCCTTCAAGTTGACCTTTGTTGAACTCCCCAAATCAAAACATAAACAAAAGAAAATGTCTGCCTTCAATCAGTGAGCACTCCACTTATAACATTTGGTCTCAATCTTCATTACTTTCATGAATTAGGAAAAGATTTCTTCGAGTATGTACTTAAATGTTTATAGAATGCAGCTGTTATTTTATTTTGAGGTATTTTATTGTAAAAATTTTGTTCTCTTACTTATGCCATAGCAGACTTTCAGGTGGTGCTATTTACACATGGCAGCAGTTCCATGGCAAATTTCAGTTTCCACATGTTCTATGTTTCATTCCAAGCATTTTGGTATATAATTTATTGGGGTTATTCATTTTGGGCCTTTTTTAGACTTGAAAGAAAATTACATGAAATTTGACCAAAGTTAGGTTGGACGTCCCCTTAAACAAACCTTGTGTCAAAGGCATCAACAGTGGCATCAAGCGCAAAGCTTGTGCAGGTGTGTGAGGGTATCTTATTTATTTATTTATTGGTGCTTCATGCCAAATCAGCATTTTAGGCTGCATCGAGGCAACAAACCGGTTAATAGCATTAAAGTCAAGATTAACCAATCGTTTACACCTATTGCCTGCTTTACTTTTCCACATCGGGTGTTTTTCACTGGGTTCTATTTTACCAGCAAAGCAGAGCTTGATTATCACAATGGACAAGCACTGCTCCACTTCCCGGGGTTCCCACTGGGAGGGGGGGGGGGGGTATTCGCAGCTATCGCTGACCCCATAAAGTTTTTAAAGACAAGCACTGAAATTCAGGCCTTTTCTCTTAAACTGTTCCTGAGTTTTCCCGAGTTTTTTAAAAAAAAATTTACTGAAATCATCCAGCTTGTGTGATATTTCTTGGGGTAACAATAACTTATATAAAAATATTGATTTAAAAAAATATATGGATGAAACACGTCTGGTTATTTTTACAGCTAAAAAATAAAAATAGACAAAAATATCCAGTGACTGTCAAAGAACGGGCGTTTTATTCTTCGTCTTTATGTTTTAAAAAATGGCAAATAAATCATCAAAGTGGGATAATTGGGCAAGAAAGTGGGGGTTTTTTTAGCTCACTGAAGGGAGCTCAACTTATCACTTGCCGTCCGTCGTCCGTTCGTCGTCGTGAACTTTTTCAAATGACTTCTCCTCTGAAACCGCTAGGTCGATTTGCTCGAAACTTGGTATGGATGTTCATTACCATATGTAATTCAAGTTTGTTCCAATGGAATGGATATGCCCACTTGGGGCTCTATTGTGGGCATAACTCCGATGGAACCCTATGTATATTAGAGAAATTACTAAAAAATCTTCTTCTCCAGCACAAGTGTGCAGAATCATTTGATATTTGGTATACAGCATTATGGGGCGGATCTGATTCAAGTTTGTTCAAATCGGTCCCCTGGATTCATATTTGGGGGTCACTATAGAAGCCCGAATTCGAACTTAGTGCATTTCAGGCAAATTTCTTCAAAAATCTTCTTCTCCGGATCCAGCAGGCAGAATCTTTTGATATTTGGTATGCAACATTGTGGGGTGGATCTGATTCAAGTTGTTCAATCGGCCCCCTGGGTTCATATTTGGGCTCAGTATAGGAGCCCGAATTTGAACTTAGTGCATTTCAGGCAAATTTCTTTAAAAATCTTCTTCTCAGGATCCAGCAGGCAGAATCTTTTGATATTTGGAATGCAGCATTGTTGGGTGTATCTGACTGAAGTTTGTTCAAATCGACCCCCTGGGTTGATACTTGGGCTCACTATTGGAGCCTGAGTTTGAACTTAGTGCATTTCATGCAAATTGCTTTAAAACTTTTCCTCTCCAGACCTGCAGGTAGAATATTTTTTATATTTTGTATGCAGCATTGTGGGGGTTTTAGCTCACCGAAGGGAGCTCAACTTATCACTTGCCGTCCGTCGTCGTGAACTGTTTTCAAACGACTTCTCCTCTGAAACCGCTAGGTCGATTTGCTCAACACTTGGTATGGATGTTCATTACCATATGTCAATTCAAGTTTGTTCAAATGAAATAAACATGCCCACTTGGCTCCATAGGGTGCATAACTCTGATAGCATCCTCTGTATATTAGAGAAATTACTAAAAAATCTTCTTCTCTTGATCCAGCAGGCAGAATCTTTTGATATTTGGTATGCAACATTGTGAAGTGGATCTGATTCAAGTTTCATGACTTCATTCCTTTGTAGTGTTGATGAACCATGTCTAACTGAATATGACCCCAAATACTTCTTTGAACCACTTTGGCAGATGAGCGATTAAGGCCTTTTGGGGCCTCTTCTTTTTGTATACATATACGGATATAATAAAACTGACAGGGAGTAAAATTATTATTTCTATTTCTTACATAACACCCCGTCCAAAAATTGCTGACAACAGCAAACAAGTCTTGGAAATTTCCAGTTTCGATGTGATGAAAATTTATATGTTAAAAAACGATTTAATTTTGCTTAACACTGACCATTGGCTATTTCCGTGTGTGCAGTTTGGTGAACTTAAAGACCATGAATGATGTGTTTACCAAGGGTTTCAAACTGAGTGCTATTAACTGACTGAATGCTAGAAGACACTATCATGGTTTTATTGAAAAGTGCTGAAAGCCACTTTAATGGCTATACACTGTGTGCATTAGCTTGTCGTTTCTGCAGCAGTAGATAAAAAAAATGTTCATATAAAATTATTTTGCTACAATTTATCGGAGAGTGCCAGGAGGCACTCTCCTATAAATACTAACAGAACCATTATTTATGAAGAAAATCTTGCTAAACGGCGGCTCCACTCGCTGGTAGCATGGTATCTTTGAAAAACATACCCGCGTTTCTACGGTGGCTGATTTAGGACACTCAAATATTTATTTTTATCTCGTTATAACGAGATACGATCTCGTTATAACGAGAAAACATCTCGTTATAACGAGATGCTATCTCGTTATAACGAGAAAACATCTCATTATAACGAGAAAACATCTCGTTATAACGAGAAAGTATCTCGTTATAACGAGAAAAGATCTCGTTATAACGAGAAAGTATCTCGTTATAACGAAAAAAGATCTCGTTATAACGAGAAAAGATCTCGTTATAACGAGATAGTATCTCGCTATAACGAGAAAAGATCTCGTTATAACGAGAAAAGATCTCGTTATAACGAGATAGTATCTCGTTATAACGAGAAAAGATCTCGTTATAACGAGAAAACATCTCGTTATCTCGAGATAAAATCACGTGACTCTGATGACATGAAACATATAGCCCCCCACCACCAAAACAGTTTATATATCTCACGGGTGTTTTCAATATTCTGGATGTAATACATGGGGAAAACACCTACCCACCCCCCACCCCCAAGCATCCCAACCATGCCCGTGAAATACCGCTCCTCTCCCTCGCACATGTTGTCAACGATAATTACGATAAGCGCATATAACTCTCATACCAATAAACACAGAAAATGAGATGGAATTCACAAAAACAAATGAAACAACTATAGTGTAATAAACTCGCTGCCCCCCCCCCCCCCCCGCCCTCCCCCACACCGTATGTGGAACACTTTTTCGACACACGGCACTCAAAACACGACTATAACCTCATCCCCTTAACAGTGTACATATCTTACGCGTGTGTTTAATACTGTGGATGTAATACACGGGAAACTTTCCTTCCACTCTCCTTCCCAAAGCATCCCACAAATGCCCGCGAAATACCCCCCCCCCCCCCCCCCCCCGCACATGTTGTAAAAGATAATTACGACAAGTGTATTTAACGCTCATACTAATAGAACAAGGACAGGGACGTGAGAAGGTAAAACTATTAGGAGAGGGATATCAAGGCGGAGATCCATGCAAAAGGGGCGCCCATTGTGCTGGCAGTAGCATGATTCGAGTCGCGCAGTGGCGAGGCTGTGGAGAGCACCAGATGTGGTATCCCCTTCTCGTTGGCGGGTCCGGGGGGTTCTTCCCTGGGAAAACTTTGAAAACTATGAGGGCCAAAACTCGCATTCTCAGTGATTCTGAGGCCGCTGTGACACGACCAATTCGAATTCTGTGCTCGATTCGTAATTGGGCGCGCTTC